>LGAG01000020.1:904466-918570 GCA_001278395.1 Lerema accius
TGACGATTATTTAGGTGGATCAGATTTTTTTTTATTAGTCTCATTGACCCGAGTTCCTAGTTGGTATTACAGCGACGCCAGACTTTTGATCACTAATAAAATAATTTTATTTATGTACTAGACGATGCCCGCGGCTCCGCCCGCGGAAAAGTCGATAAACAAAATATTGATTTCGTCCCAAGGGAACCTATAATCGGGATAAAATGTATCCTATGTCCTATTCCTGGATGCAACCTATCTGTGTACCAAGTTTCAGCTTAATCCGTTCAACGGTTAGACCGTGAAGGAGGGACAAACATCCAAACATCCAAATATCCAAACATCCAAACATCCAAACATCCAAACATCCAAACATCCAAACATCATTACAAACTTTCACATTTATAATATTAGTAGGATGCTTACTATTTTTAGTAAAACTGCATTATGTATGAACTCCTTCTATTATTTGATTAATAATAAATAAAGACTAGTTTTGTACATAGATGTGATAGCCTTCCCCTTAACCCTCTCCATAATCCGTTAGCGTTAACCCTCGTCATCGTAAGGCGACATCCAATATCATGATTACGAATTGTGATAGTAAAGATACACCTAAGAAGTACAAAATAGTGTCTTATTAGCTTCAAATTGTGGAGAGGTCTTATATATCATCAGATAGTTAAGAAGAACGCTTAATTTTTTGCGCCACCTGCTGATCTTTGACATTACATAGCAAGTGACATCTATCAACCGGAACCAAAATTTAAAATACCCTTAGAAGCAGGAGACACCCATTACAAAAAAATCGGTCATTGCTCATTCAGAAAACGTAACTATAAATTATTAAGGCACGCAGTAGATGAAAATAATTGAAAACGCTTCTGTAGTACCTGAAAATGATATACGACGGCGTAAAATACAGAATAATTTTACATAGTTTAATCAGCTAGAAATACTGCTAGTATTCTGGCATAACGCGTTAAACTACCCGCGTTAAAAATTTACAGCCAATTATCTAATGCAAGATCCTCGTTCCGCGGGTCCGTTCTTAATTTACTATCTGTGGGAATACAACGATAGGTTGCTGCTTAGTTAAAGTTAATTAGAACTTGAGATTAAGGCGTTGGGATTGTTTCTCGGTTCACTTACACTTACACTTACTTACAAGCTGTTATAAGTTAAGGCTCTTTTTCCTTTTATTCTGTACTACAATGCATTTTACGAGAGAGAGTAGTAGGATCCTTAAAATGTTTAGTAATTTCGCTACTTCTATTGGACCCATTTCAACGAATCGTTCCGGGACAAAATTAAGCCACCGACCCGTTTCAAATTACCAGTCCCGTAAAGCCGTAATTACTACTCAAACTCAATCACTTAGGTACGATTGATAGCTGCCGTCCACCCAGCAAGAGACATGCGTGATCCACTACAGTATCGTTAAACTTCCGACCGTTTCATGAAGTCTTCACGTTTCAATAAATGACCAGTTATCGTAAAACAATGTCGTTGGATTAATGACGTTTAACTGTAATGTCAACAACTTTTGGGGTATTTAGGAATACGTAGCTTATTTCAAGTAGTTATTGTAAATTGTTTCTCATTTTTCTATTCGTAAAGAAAATATATCACCCCGAAGTTTTATCGCTTGTCGAATTAAATGACGTTTGGATCAGTAGAAAAAAAAATGTAATATTTACAAGTCATTAAACAGCAATAAACGTGAAACGAACAGGAGGATAGAATGTAAAATTAATTCGAACTTGACCAAACTGTAGCGAAAACTCATTTTAGCACAAAATGTGTCCACCAGAGTGTTAGCTACCTAACTTCTAAAGTCCCCCGTTGGCACCCGACGCGAGCCGGTTAGCTAAAACTTGTATTACTACGCTGAACTGTGCTGCTAGTGCCGTATTTCCCAAAGTAGACGAAAGCCCGTTTGGGTCTTAAAGTTCATAATAATTATTAAAAAAAACCCGACTGCTGAAATATGATATTTAAAAAGTCTATAGCCTATGTCACCTATGTGTGTATGTCATCTATGTTTAGGCTGTAGCTGTAGGGTATGCCAAAGAAATTGACATACATACACAAGCTTGAAAAACATAAACCTCCTTACGCAGTCGGGTAGAAAGCAAAGTATTAAAGAAATAAATAGAAATTGTTAAATCTTACAAAGGGTGGTGCTACAGTATGTTCAAATAAATGTTTGAGAACTTGCGTTCTAGTTTACCGTTAGTTATATGAGCCGAGATACAGGTACATGTCGGTAGAAGTTTGAGAACGAAGTTTCAAAACTTCGTGTCTTAGATCGCTTAAAGATGGTTGGTATAATACTACCTATCTATACAGGTACCTATTGCACGTCCGTTGTTCTCGCAGTAAGTAGGTATTCCTGTATAGGTATTCTTATATTAACGAGTTATTCATATGAGACAGTCTTTACTTACAGTCGATACGTCAGTGAAATATAATTCAATTCAGTTCAATGAATTCAAGCTACATTACGTTACAACGTTCGCGACGTCTAACATAGCGTTTAGTGATGTTGTGCATGTCTAATCACTTGTTACGGATAACGGTATTGTGTTATTAACGCGCATCACTTTTCATATATAACTGACGTTGACATGTCGACCCCAAAAACCATCCGGCTCATGTCTGAGGCACTTCTAATTGCAATTCGACATAGAACACTTTGATCTATTTACAGCTCCAAATGGTGTCTGTCGCTTGTAAACGCTGAGATTGATTGCACTACCGTAAGCTTAATAAACACTGGCTGCGCATAAAAAAGGTTTTTACTCCATGGTTGTAAAATGTAAGATTCCAAATTTGAACATTTCCGTTCGAATTACGAGTTTACGTAATCTGTTTCTGTTTTTTGACACATAGATGGTTTAACAGTATTTTTTTTAATTAAAATTAAACAATACATGGATAGGGGACAATATTTAATAACACCTGTGGCCATTAATAATAGTATAAGTGACTGTAACCACAATATCCTGATGACGTAATTTCCGGATCGCACTGATATATTTAGACGCAACTTATTTACATATCACTGATTGAACAGTCCATATAAAATGTGTATTATTTGATTACCAATACATTGTTTGAAACTAATGAAGCTTACATTTTATAATTTTGGTTCGCAATGTGTTGGTAAAGTCTTAGTTGTTAGTAATGTCCATAGGCAATGCACGACTATACTAATTTTTTGAATATTTCATACTTTTTTTTACATTTTAGAGTTAAAACAAAGCTGTCATCCTAAAAGGTTTTTCGGGACGACAGAGTAAATAAAATTCCTCCTAAAATTACACTTGTCCTCTTGCAAATAATGCACATACCACTTCTAATTATTACATTCTGCAATTTTCATTACTTATATTCTGTTTTTAATTATAGTTTATTTATATCCTAAATATATTAAACATTACATACCTGATTGAACACCTCTTACAAAATATGCATACTAATGTTGATTGATACGAATTGGGATCTTGTTTCAGTAGAAATACTGAGTTGAGTTTCAATTGATTCTTCAATAAGTTGAAAGTTAATTACGTTAAAGAAATCTTTCTAACTGCAATTAGAAATTCATATTTAATATTAAGTTTTTTAAATAACTGTTGATCAAATTGTAGTGAAAGAACTATAGAAATATTAAGCCGTGAAATGTTCATGAAATATAAATCCTCACTTCACTTATCGCCATGTATCATCGTTTCACAGCGTGTTTTCCCATGTTAGCCGTCTAGCGCCCGATATAGAAAGTTCCCGATATTCGTGGCGTCCCCTCGTGTCGTGAGTCAGGCAAATTACGGCATTTGTGATTAATGCTCTCTATTCCTAAGTATATCCTTCGCTTTTCTTTTGTTCCCCGCCCCTGGGTTACCGTAATTTGTTTGTATCGCAGACGTCAACACAAGATGTTCGAGTCATCTTCAAAAAAAGTGGTTTAATTTTGTTTTCGAAAAAATTTAAGCTTTCTTTGGACGATGACTAGACTGAATTGGAAGTAATCAATCGGTTTGAACAACTTTGCGTTTGGTTTAGTTATAATGGATGGCTTAAGGAAAGCTTAAGACCTCTTTAATCATAATTTATAAATGTAATAAAATTTTACTTAGCTTAATAAATTTACTTTATTGGTCAATAAAAGTAGTCTTGCATGTCTTTTACGGTAATTAATGTTCAATATATTGCAAGTACACAATTTATGGACCTAAACTAAAAAGGGATCGATGATTCAACTTCGAAACTGCTGCGTGTAAGACGTGAAGCCAACAAAATGCTGTTTACAAGCAGACGTTAACGATACTTAGTACTTATTAGTTCATTAATATTACTACTATATCATACTCTGCTTACAAAAAAATACGTAATTTTATGATTTTGAGTCTACCATGACTGCCGAGTTAAAAGTTAAAAACTAAAACTTCTACATTTACAATGTATTGAAAAACCAAAAACCATAAAAATGTTATGTGGCTAGAAATATAAGTCCATGTAATATAACAGATTAGGGTAACTTAATCCATAAAATAATATGCAAAGCCTTACAAAGCCATAGCTCCATACTAGACTGATGTTACAAAAAGGGGGCCGGCATTAATCCCATGGAAATGGAACTCCCGTTGTTTCAATTCGTCCGACCATTCGATAATCCCTGAACGCTATAACGCGATTGATCTAATCCTTCCATCGGACGAAAATTGTGATGGAGCGTGCTTTTAAGCTCATATGCCGTAGACCGACAACGCGAATGATAAATAAAGTTTGGATGGTTAATTGAATCCAAATGGATAAATGTGTGCAGCACGTGTTATACACAGCAATAATGCAATGCCTTTTAATTATATAAGAATACCTTTTATATCAGCATGAGCTGTCTTAGGGCATGTCAGAGTCTTTGAACACACACAAATTTGGGACTCCGTTGAAAAGAAATAATTAGTGACAAATTATAACCTTTACCTTTCATCTGTCTGTATCTGTTGTTCTTAAAGTTTGGGGCCCATGCTATGTTGAAGGCTCTGGGCAAGGACTCTGTGTGCCTATATGGTATGGTATGGTAAGGACGGAAGTGATATCTGCGATTAAATTGTTATTCATATAACTTTAATATTTTCTTTTATGAAATTACAGTTACTAATTATGAATATAAACAAAAAATATGATTTTGTTCGCTTCTAATTATTTACCATCTGCAGTGCAGTGAAACATAAAATTAAATGTTAAAATTAAATACATTTTGTTAAAACCTAGGAATATAAATTATTACATAACATTGTATATTTCTGATATCTATAGTATTCGCGGTTAGCCGCAAACGTACATTCCTACTATTGTTCTGATAGTAATCTAGATACCAACATATTATATTGTAGTAAGCTTCGTGGCGTGTTGCAAAGATATTATAATTCTCGCGGTTTCACGGGCCAACTGTAATACCAGTAATGTCAGAGAAGCTGAGAGATTGTGTTAGTTTATTAAGTTCTGCTTTAATACGTCTTATTATTATGGTACTCGAGCCTCTTGAAGTCGACGATCGTAATGTTTCTGTACGTATATCTTTGTCTTTTAAATCATTTACTAATATCCTTAAAAGATAAATAATAATAATGTTACTCAGATAAGGGACTTTGTGTTCATGTAGCTGTGCAAGTTCCACGTTACTTTCCGTTTTTTGATTCAAAATATTAAAAATAATTTATTCGGAATATTTAATTTAATTTTAGCAATACATAATTTCATATTAATTTTTTATATAGGTAAGAGAGAGTTTTTCAATAACTTTTGGTTTATTTGTCTATTCATTCGGTCTTGAGATTTTTTTTACTAACTGGATTTTTTTTTTAAAACACCAATCAAGTATTTTCGTATAAAACATTCGTTGATATATTTATTTGTAATTGTTTCCAGGTCCGCGCCATGGAGCAGCGGCTGTGCGAATGGCCGGCGGGCGCTGAGGGCGCGCCCAGAGCCATCTCGCGATTAGAGGGCCAAATTGAAGAACAAGTATGTATTGCGGTGTTTATAAAAAAATAAATTCATAGTTTTTAATTTTTACCGCCTGTATTATGGAGTCGTTTATGTATTACATAACGCAATTTGGGGAAGGGAGTGGGGTCTTGTAAAATGTTATGATGCGTTACATAGGGGGAAGGGGGAATCGAACAACGCGTTACGTAACATTAATATTTTTTATTACTGAGAAATCTTCAAAAATTGCGTTATGTAATACTTGATCGCTCGGTATACTACATTCGATAACAATAACGTGGATTTATATTGTATTAATATTTCTACAATTTGGTATTCTATCTACTTCTGGTATAATTTTGGAATAGTCACTAATAATATTACCTATGTATTTCTGTACCTCATTAAAATGTATATTTTGCAATATGAAATATACCGTTGTTCCGTTCTCACAGCCTTCGCAGATGATTATTTTGAATATTCGCAACCCACGCCAGCCGTAACGGTTATTGAACCAATAAATTTGCTCCTATTGAAGCTAAACTTCAAATTTATCAGGATATAATTTTAAATTTCCATTTCGCCGCTACACAGATTGGGTATAAGTATTTTATGATATAAGATATAAAATTTAATAAATGTTTCTTTGCCTACTTTAACGTTCGATTTATGAATTTCATCGCATTGACAAATATGTCTTTATATTCATGAAGATGTCGTTTAATACAATAATAACCGGTAATTCGAACCGGTTAAATATCACTGTCATGATAGATACGAAACGAACGTCACTATGGTCACGTCACTGAGTCTAAGCAATGTCATTTCATTGTCAAATTGTCAATTGAGCAATGAATGACATGACGTCGTTTTTGTTTACGCTTGTCCCGTACGTACAATAATGAATGTTTTTTTCTTTTAAAATGGAATTCCTGAATGAAGTTGTGCACAAGTTTTGTTCTTCAGACATGTGTTTATTAAAAGTAAATATTGAGTTAAACTACAATATTACTTCAGTGAGAAATTCGTATACATGATTAGAACAGCGTTGCTTGGCTTACGATGTCCCAAACAAACAAACTGCAGGTGGGTGTAAAACTAGTTTGTTGGATTACTTAACATAAAACAAGTTAGTAAAGGTGTTACAGTTATCCGTCAAGCTTACAATCGCTTATCTTTAAGTATAATATAAACTTTTGTATACTTTAGAAATCGATCGATTCTTATCTAAAACAAGCAATATCTGTGTTAGTATTAGGATTTATTTATTATTTTCTTGTTTACATTTGGTTGCACCCGGTAATACTTATGTTTTATCTGAGAGACTTGATTTTTAACACCTCTAAGAGCTATAGTAATAACATTGAAATTGTTACGTATGTTTTATGAATTAATTGTAAATGCTTGTAAACAAAAATAATTTAATTTGCTTATTCACTTAATTATGGTTGTTGTCAAGATAATAATCTTACAATCTAAACACATTTACTTTTAAAAAGAGTCCTAAAAGTTATGGAATTATTAAAATAGTTTAAACAATAAACCAAAAAAGCTACGATACTGTATCCCATTTGCAACATTCAACATCTAAAGTCACTTTTTCAATTGAAACATTCTTAATTCAAATCTCAATAAAAAAAAAATAATTAAGTCACTCAATCCAATCAATCCACTATCATCTTCATTCCAGAAACAGCTGCGACTCCAGGACGCGAAACAGGTGGAAGCCAAGGCGGCTCGCATCAAGGAGTGGGTGACCAACAAGCTGCGAGAGCTGGAACAGCAGAACCAGCTGCTGAGGGAACAGAACGACCGCTGCAACCAGCAGCTGGAGCTCTTGAGGAACCATATCGCTGCTCAGGGCAGTCGGAATTGTGCTGTAAGTTAGTTCCTTATCATTATGCTATAGTAACACTTTTGAGAAGTTTATGAGGAAATTTGTATGTGTGAAATTTGTAGTTAGAAAAATTTCAGTGCTGTTAATTCCAATTAGTAAGTTACCTGAAAGAAGGTATATAATATTTATTCCATTAGTGTAAGTATCAAAGAGAAGACTAAGTCTTTACATGAAATTATCTAGGACATAAGTGTTTAGTTAGTATAGATTGGATATGTCTGGTGGGCCCAATAGGTACTACAGAATGTTGTAAGTAAAACAATCATCATAACACCAACAACAACAAAAGTTGCAAGATCAACTTTATTACTAATATTTTTGTAAATGTTTCATCTCCATTCATAAAGCACAGCTTAGTATACATTAGATTTCTCATGTCTGTTTACTTTATTGCATCTATCAAACAACATAATAATATTAATATCATTAGCATACAATTAAATTTTCATCCATACATGTCTAAAGTCACTAATTAAAATTAAACTGGGATGACTTACATACAAAAACTTAAGGTGCCTTAAATAAGTATATAAATAAACCTATGTCAATATAATATGTACATAAGTTCCCATAAATATATCATTTATTATGCTTTTACAGAATAAGGTGGACTTTTGCTAGATGCTCTAAAATTAATAGTAGATATGTTTAGATAGTAACATTAACCATCCCATCAACAGTTTCTGCCCAGTCGTGGGAGTTTATCCCTCGAAGTGAGAAGCGACGATTCCGCCCGAGCCTCTTCAAGTCTATTAGCCTCCAACAGGCGACGGTCAGAAAGCCTAGAAGGGCCCCAGGTAGCCTAGATGTAACCTAGGCACTGAATGTCTTGATGTTAGACAGGCTATGTTTATTTGCTAGCACATTTTGTTGTTTGTTTATGTTCTTTTTGGAGGTTCATTACTCACTTATTGTGGTGATTAATAATGCTAGGTTTTTGAATAATAATAACATATTGTGTATGTAATGTTAACAAACAGAAAATTTAAATTGGCCTTTATATAGCACCAAGCTATTTAACGATACACAGGATGTGATGTAGAAGATGGACTTCCCGATATATAGGTATATATTCAAGATATATATCTTGCATAGGATTTAAATAAAATAGTCCAAACTTAGTAGTAATGACTAAGTTGCTAGTAGCGGCTAGTGGGCATAAAATCATACATGTACCATATTATGTGTGTTTGTATGACCATAACATTAGTCCACATGTATAATTATATAGGCAGTCTTGTCTTAGAGTGTGAGTTTAATTCATATTTCATTTGTATAAAAATAAGATTTCAGTTACCAATCAAATAGGTGGGTAATGATTTGACGTCTTTTAAAAATTAAACAATCTTTTATTATCAGATTTTTTGTATAGTTATTTTGCAAAAATACTCTTAATTTACTATTGCACATCTTCTTAAATTTATTATGTTTCTAGCTTCTAAAAACTGTTTTTTTTTAAAGTTTAATGTTTTATTCTAATGTAAATTACAATCTGGTAGCACGGCAGGGCCAGACCATTTTTATTTTAAGAATAAAGCTTCAAGAACAAAGTTCTTTGTAAATTAATCAACACATTTCTCTTTAGTTGCTTGTTCTGATTAAGTACTTTAAGTATAATTTGTCGCTTGTTTACTGTGAATGTGATTTAGACATAACACCTATACACAAATATAGGTTTATATTTAACTAGGTTATTCGTATACTTTTGAATATTGCAAGTACAAATCTTACATTTAGAAAAATAAGTACCTCCGAATTTTAAATCTAAGCCATTAATGTAACAACACTATTCAGATTTAGAATTTTCTTCATCAGTAACCATTACATTTGAAGTTGAACCATTATTTCAGCTCTCCAACATTCACGTTACACGAAAATTATGTTCACTCTGTGTATGAATCATTGATTTTTAAAATTCTCAGTCGTATTGAAATGTAATACAAATAATAATAATAGAAAATCAAAATATCCGGCTGTTAAAAAATCTTGAGGTTAGAATAATAAAAAAATCTAATATGTCACTCGCACAATTGCGGCGAAATCAATGACATAAAATTGTAAACTAATAGAAAATCAATTCAATGCTACACCATCATTAAAAAATATTAACTAACTTAAATGTTTTCAAATGACACTACTCTCTGAGACTGAATAAAAATCAATGAAACTAAACTAAAACCCGTAACTAAAACTCGTTACTAACGTCATCCATCCCCACAGCTCCCTAACTCATCAGAGCCGCACTATAGTACTCCAGTGCGTCATAGACGGAACCTATCCATCGGTACTACTAACTTGGTGCAGACCAGCGGCCCTAGCTTGACCACTATGAACAGGACTATGGATGAGAGGACCACGGCTAGCCTATTGGCTGATGATTTGGCGGTAAGGAGCTATAGTATACTTTAAACTGGCCGAAAACTTCCGGAAATTACATCAAGAATCCTGATATGGAATTCGACTAATGAAAGTAACAAGCCCTATCTATGTCCTTGAGGCGTTCTGTACAATCATTTTTAAAAGAAAATTATGTTTCTTGTAAAAACTTACTTTTTTGGAAACATTCAAGTTTCTATCTGTTTATTAAGATACAGAAGAAGACAGTAAAGATTGCTCAAAACGTTACTCATTACGTTTGTTGAATGGGAGTCCCTATAATATTTAAGTGTCCATCTGTTACCGTTATTAATAAAAAAATACGAAAAAAAAACACGTTTATTGTATGGGAACGCTGCCACTAATATTTTTATTTTTTGATATGGAGTTATAGGGGAGAATGGGGGTGAAAGACCTAGGGTTAAGTGGTGCAAACGCGAACATTTCGATAACAGAAAGAGTCTGAACCCGGCTCTTTCAACTCCGCTTCTCCCTACTGTCAATTCCGGATCAGGATCCCTGATACGAATTCCAGAAGCTTAGCCAGCTTTATTATAAGATGATCGTTATTGTTGTGTTCATATAGAAATTAGAACATGACATGCAGTATTCATTTTTTTACCTGTAGAGCTTTAATAGTATTTTTTACCTATAGTACCTACCTAAAATTCTGAAGCTATATGTCTTATTTCTGAAGGAGATAGAAATTATAGGAGGTAGTACAAAGTATCTAACTATCTAATAGGAGTATTGTTTGTTTCCAGGCCGCTGTAGAGAATCTTGTGGTGCTACCAACGACGCCGAACACTTCAACTGACGGCGACACTACCCACGACTACGCAGAGATATACACTCCGAGCAGAGGTAATATATAAGCTTAAGTAAGATAAGATAACGTATGAAATAAGAACTAAAAATTGCCATCTGTATCAGGCATTATTTAAATTTAAAGTTTACTTTATTTATTATTTTACCGACAAGTTTATGTTATTGACAAAAAACTGTTTCTTTAGTTATTTAAAGGTGTCAAAACAAACCTTGTATTGTCTAAAATTAACTTTCATAAGAAAGAAACCATTACATGTTATGTTATGTAACTACAATTAAAAATTAAATTATCATTCATAAGTTCATGTTTCCAAGGTCATGTTAATTTTGATAGGTTTTTTGGTGATAGTTGCACACTTTTTATTGATAAAATTACACTAAATGTAAATTAAGTACACATGAGACCCCATCAGCCCTGTACACTTTATTCAAGTTATACTTTAGAGCTTTAGAATTTGGGAAAACAGATGTAAGTGAATTTTGCAGCATGTCTAAAAAGTGCATGGTCTGACAAATTATTGAGCAGTCTGCATATCTTTTTCAATACCAATTCCAGAAAGAACGCCAGCTTGGCAAGGCAACGTCAACGTGATAGTTCAAGGGGGGCCCAGTAGGGGGGGCTCCTCTACTGGGGACAGTTCAGCCTCGGAACAACCCCGGCCCCCCACNGCCGCTACATCGCTTCCCCAGTTGGGAGGCTAAGATATACCAGGTCGGTTCATTAATTTAATTTAATCAAGGTCTTGATTCGGTTAATTAACAAATATTTGATTAAGTTTCAATTGTGTCATAATGGAATAATTTGATGCATTTAACATTTTACTATTGTTACCTAATTGCACTAGAAGGTAAACTTTTTTTGAGAGTATGTGTGTATGTGTATGTCTCAATTTTTTTAGCTCACTCTACAGCCTAAAAGTCTTGAAGGGTTATAAAATATAATGTATCATTTTGTCATTGACCTCGTGTTCAATTTGGCAATGACGTAGCATGTAATTTTTCCTGTCATACTAAACGTTTTTTGAAAGACAATAGCATTGTGTCCTTACTAACGCCTTAAACTATCTCTACACCAAATTTCATCACAATTGCTCAAGCGGTTTGGCTGTAAAAAGGTGACAAACGAACATAGTTAGTTTGGCATTTGTGCTGTTTTAATACTATGGATGTTTTCTGGTTCCAGGTGGCTGATGATGGGCTGCAGCAGTCAGTGGAGGAGGAGCTAAGCCCGCCGCCGTGCCCGCGACCCATGCACGAATCCACCAGCTACCAGGATATATCTGTCCCTGTCTACGCTACTGTTAAAGGGGTATGACTGTCTCTTTTACACACACGCACACTAGTTAAAGTTCTTGTAATATTCGATTATTTTTATTGTATTCAGTCCATTTAATTTAAGAAATTATTGGGTTCATTTATGGTTTTTTTCCAATAATAACGAAATAATTTGAATATTTAACGTGCTTTTGAAAGCGTAAAAGTGTTTGTTATATGATTTTTTATTCACAAATTCATGTTTCTGTGTCTACTCTGTGAAGATCATTTAATAAATAACTAAATGTACTACTATACTAACACACTAGGACGTGTCCTGTTATGTCAGTTTATATATTGATTAATTAAATAAATAATTATTTATTGTTTATTTACCAGCGTGCGAGTCAAATCCGGTCAATGCCCTTCACCGGAGACTCGTCCGATGATTCTTCTGATGGTGAGGAGTCAATGGGGGTCACCATTCATAACACACCGTCACATCACAATCCTGCTTACGGTAAGTAATTTGATTTTTTAGATGTCCTTAAAGGCGGTTTTAACTGTAGTATTTTATCGTTCAACAGTACCAAGATTGTGAGGGTTAGATTTTTGATTGAATTTTCTCGTTGAATTTCGTAATTTTGATACTGAAGATGCACTTATTTAATCGTTCCCAATATTTATCTATCTATAAATTATATCATCTGTTAAGGTGATAAAAAGCACCAAATTTATCTATGTAAACACGGTCCATATAGTGCAATTGTTAACCATGCCATTTTTCCTCACCTCCGACCACTGTCTGTAGCGTTAAAAAAATCTATTTGATTACTGATGATTGCGGATAGAAAAAAAAGATTACTAATCGCATTAATAACTATACATTTGTACACCCAGGTCATCCATCCCAAGTGCCAATAAACAACGTGAACCTCACGAGCGCGTTACCGGCCTCAATGCAGCAGACCTCAAGCCATGGGCTCGTGCTCACCAACACTAACGGACAGTGCAGCTCGTCTGACACCAGCCTTAGTGCTTCAAGTCCTTCTAAGAGTGTCAAGACTAGCTCTAGCTTGAGCCCTGCTAAGAGATCTAGCTCTGGATCGCCGAGTAAACAGAGTAAAACTAGGGGTAAGTAGCTATCTATACATCTAACGCTAACACACTCATACCCCTGCAGTAGTATTCCCGATTCCCTGTGTCGCGGATGGTATGGACAGCACTAATAACACGTCGCCAACACCCATGACCCGAGAACAAACATTTATCTGTCACATAAAAATCTGCCCGGGCCGGGAATCGAAAGCGAGGGTTACTAAACTGTTTTAGTTGAAATTTGGCGAACGCGTTGTTTTAATTTAAGGGGAGGGCATGGTGTATATTATATCCCTATTGTATAGGTTATTCTGAGGTGCCTTAGAAGTCTATTTGTTTGAGCGCCTGATAAATAACGTCAATCAGTATTACAAGGATTGTTAACAAAAACTCTTTTATACACCAGAAAGAACTTTTTTCCTAAAGAGGGTATTGTTTTTCGAGCGTATGTGTTTTTTTATTACAGCTCCCAAATTTTAGCACTCGAGTTTTTTGTTTTCTTATTAATGGCTACTATTTTATAAGTAGTTTATATCGATTACATTATATTATAAAGTATTTACGTGTCCGCAGATACGTCGTTCGAGTCAGGTATGTCGGACGACTACGCGATCCCGCCGGACGCGGTGTCGGTGGAGGCGCGCGACTCGCCGCGACGACACGACGCGCTGGAGAAGA
>LGAG01000020.1:936551-949936 GCA_001278395.1 Lerema accius
AATTTTTAATTGCTAAGCACGAATTCAGATGGTTTGACACACAACGCCTTGAGAATGGATTCTGTCGTGTATGGTACGTCTGAAAGATAAGAGGCGATAAGGAATTAATATTCGGAGTGCAAAAAATGATTATCAAAGCTACCATCATTTATAATTCTGGAAATCTGATCTTGCTAAAGACAGCCGATAGGTAACTCGTCTTTTGGCAGACGAAATTTTTTTTTGGTTAATGTCTTTAACTGACTTCTGGGGTCGACTAGACCCCTTATCATCTCGTGGAAATGTTTTTCTCGTAATTAATTCAGTATGTCACGTAGCGTAATGGTTATAATACTGCCGAATATAAGAATGCCGTTCAATGCGTCCTGGGTTCAATTGCCAGCGGGACAGGAATTTTAATATAAAATTAATTATCTTTATTAATAGACGCGTGTCCTTTATTTGTGCTGTTCATGGCACCTACATGGAATCCTATTCAGGCTATGAGTGTGGCTATGTCTATAGTTCCTAATAGATAAAAGCAACATTACAAATTAAAATGTCTTACCAATGTAGATCCATTCTTTCGGATCGTAGCCAGAATCCTTTCTCGACTCCATGATACACTGTCGTAGCACGTGCGTCACACCATGTGCAGTGCAAATTCCCATCTCACCTACAGCTGAAATAATCAAACCAATTTATCACGACTTTTCATCATACTATACATTGTAGATTTACTAGGCGTGCACTAGGCAGCCAGGATACGGTAGCCGATATATGTAAGGAATTCGTTAGCTGCCTATGTGCGTGGGCTCCTATACAACGTCATATGGCCGTCATTAACGTGGCCACAAATTAGAAAATAGTTACTTTGTAAACGTGGCCGTCATTTTGGCTGTATGTTACGTCATTGCTTAGTGCGTGCTATACTACAGAAACGTCCCCTTATACATAAGAAAACAGTAGATATTGTTAGTACCCAAGTTATTTTTAGTACTTAGTTATTTTTGATATTAATTGACGGCCTACCTTAACCTAGTTATAACTCAATGTATCACTTAGAATAATAACCATAGTTCTAGATTTTGAAGATTTACGTACCTTTTGAACCTAGCACACCTTTTGGATTTTTGGAATTATATCTGAGCGTCACTCTCATGTCAACTGGTATGTCTTTTGCTAAGTAAACATCGTAGCTCAATACATCATTGGACAGCAATTTGCCGGTTATTTTGTCGTACTTAAATTCCTCTGTAGTAAAATAACTTAGTCCTTGTACATAGGCGCCTTCAACCTGGGAACATGACACAGATCAGATATGTTTTTAAAATTACCCACTTGTGCCAGTTTCGCAACATTATTGCTTAAATAAAGTCTAATAGAAAACCCTTTTTCCAGGTTAGATTTATTCTACAGACAGGCTATAAAATTAAAAGAAAATATTTCAGTCTCCACAGTGATAGCAAACCTAAATTTAAATTTCCAAAGAATATTTACAGGTCTCATTAATAATTTATGTTAATTTAAATTCAGTTAGGTACTCTTCGTATATTCTGATACCGAGGTACTGATAGTAGGTCATTTTATGTTTATTTATTTTTGTCTATTACCTGTCCAACATCTATATTAGGATTGGTACTCGTCCCGGCATCTTCTAAAATGTCGAGCCTGTTAAGAATATATCTTCCAGTAATCACATCCAATTCTCCTTCCAAAATCGCAACTGCAAAAGCGCTGTAATTCGATAAATCCGGCTCCTTATCATTCATCATATACTCCGCAACTAAATCGATTTGTAATTCACCAGCTTTACGAATCACTTCCAGCCAAGTAGGATTCGTTAGGCTATCGTATATGGGTTGCAGTCTGCTTTTAAGGATATTACATGCTTTGATCGCAGCATAGCAAGCGCATTCGCTCACAATACTTGACCCAGCGAAGACATTATTCGCAGCTACAAAGGAGAAGTGTGGTAGAACTGACACTTTCTCCAATGAAATTCCCAATTCGTAGGCGACAACCTGTCTCACTTTAGTGTTAGCTCCTTGCCCCATTTCTATGCCTCCAGTAGTGACCGTAACACTGCCGTCTCCTCTATAAATGCTGACCATAGCGCTATAATTACCATAATAGAGCACTGGGAACAGCATCACACTAATCTTTATGGCCTTCTTAACCCAACGATTAGCTTTGTTGAACTGCTGAATTTCATTATAACGCCTATCATAATCTGACTTTTTCTTCAAGATTTCTATGAGTTGTGGAAGGTCGTTGTCCTCGGTTCTCATGTTGGCTAACCGAACATCGGTGGGGTCTTTGTTGACCGCGTATGCTATGTGCTCCATTATATGTTCTATGGAAGAAATACCTTCTGCAGTACCTGTAAATTATGTAATGATTACGAGGAGAGAACCAATGCTTTGAGAACTTTGAGAACAAATTAATGCTTTGAGACAAAACCTTGCTTTGGTCGGCGTGAAGGCACAAAGAAATCTTTTATCTTTAGAGTAAGAACAAGATGTTACATAACTGTTGTAAAGACGATGAGGACGCATTTATACTATAATGCGCAATACTTTTTAGTTTTTAAAGTTCTTTAAGGACGTAATAATAATGTCTATAAGTAGTACCTATATAATATGATTGTTATCTACTAACCGGGAGCTCGTGCAAATGTGTTAGAAGGAAGATCAGTGATCACTGTAGCTGTTTTCAAACTAAAGTAATCCGTATTGTAGCAGTTCGGAAAACCACCAACAGTATAGCTCAGGATATTTTCGTTGTTGGTGCAACCCGCATCTTCTACAATAGACGCATCAAGATATTGGATTTTGCCGTTGTTATCTACTCCTACCTAAAAGTAAAATATAGGTACATAAATACATAGGATTGTTACAGAAAAAACAGTTATGTGTTAACTTGATTTAAACTGTTGATTCAACTTAAATGATGTTACTTAATTAATTACTAGCTGTGCCCGCGACTAGGATGTCCGCGTGGAATTTAACAAAAATGTAAATGTTCAGTTTCATGATTCTAAAGTATAAGTTACTTATTATTACATCAGCTATCTGCCAGTGAAAGTCCCGTCAAAATCTGTCGTCGTTCCAGATATTAGCCAGAACAAACACACATACCTACAAATATAGTAAAAAAAATATTTGGTACAATATACCTACATAAAAGATTCACGCACATTTGCACCTGTTCTCTCCTCATAAAAATCATGTAATAAACGGTAATTATAAAATTACAGTCTAATTTTATTCATCTGTATAAAATAGATGTGACTTACCTCATATTCACACTGGCAGGGCAGTCTTCTACCAGTGGTAATCAAGTTTGTCTTCAGTGGCAATATGAACCGGCACGGGCGATTCAACTTCTTCGCCACCATAGCACACGCTGTAGTCGCCTGCACATTCCTGCTGATCTTACCCCCAAACCCACCTCCCAGACGACGTACCTTCACGAAAATACTAGTAAAGAAAGAAAATTTATGATTAGATCATGTTTAATGAAGAGATCCTCCGCCAATCCACACTGGAGCAGCGTGGTGGAGTATGCTCTAGGCCTCCTCAGTTATGAGGAGAGACCCGTGCTCAATTGTGGGCCGTTAATGGGTTGAGGCCAATGAAGAGTTCAATAGCTACTTAGCTATAAAGATTGAGGGGAATATTAAACCTGTCATGGTTTTTGCACATTAAAGCGTGTCAATTTGATTCTTATTAAATCGTAAACAAATATTTATTTCTCTACCTTTAAGACTCTCTCAGCTAAGTTCACGACAAATGGACTAACCGATTATGGGATCACACAGAAGTATACAACGAAACCTTAAAAAAATGATAAAAACTTACTCGCTCTCCTTCATATTAAGAGCACGTGCAACAGCAATTTGTGTTAGATCTATCCATTGGCTCGAATCATACACATCTAGTCCGCGATCTACTGGAATTACCACACTTGTAACGGGCTCTAAGTAATAATGATATTGGGCCCCGATTTCATACACGCCTTTGATAACCTTTGTAGTATTAGTTCCTCTACCTTTAGGTACTATCATCGTATCATCAGCTTCACCAGGTATAAGCCTCTTGCTATCTTTCTTCGCCTCATCTATAGTTAGTACTGGGGGAGTATTGGACACATTTTTGTACGTTACGTTAACTTTCGTTGCGACCTTAGCCGCTAATTCCTCGGTTTCAGCAACGATTATAGCTATTGGTTGTCCGTAGAACTGTATCTTATTGGTGGCTAGGATCTGTTCGTCTTCAGTTTGCAGCTGTATTCCGGGAAACGTGAATGAATTTACCCCTGGAATGTCTTTTGCGGTGTACATTGCTACTACTCCGTGTATTTTCTGTAAATTGCAAAGTTATTACTTTGAATCAGTTACAGTTACAAATATTAAAAATTTAAATGATCATGCAGGTATTTTTCCAATATACTTATGAACGGATGACGATGGTTTATCTGTATGGTTATTATAGTAAACATGGTTTTAAAATGTCATTTATTTCTTCAAAGTCATCTAACAACGCCGACAATCTACGTAAATCATTGTCATTGAAATTTCATATGAGTACCTATCTACCTATATTTCCGTACAAGTAGTAGGCACTACAAATAGTCTTTTAGACTCAAGACTAAATCGTGCTTATAACAGGAAATGTTATCATTTGTCATTTAGGTACTGCAAAAACTGCGGAAGGAAGCTCACTCCATTATTTGCATTAAGAGCGTTGATCAAGAAAATCGTAGTATAGTGTGAGTTTTCGCCACGAATTCAATTGGTGTTGAAGAAACGTCAACCTTCAGCCAAGAAAAATATAGATGATTTTTGAAGCTACGATTTAACGTCAGAATTTCTGTTAACACCGTTGGCCTTGTACCATTTAACAGATTTCTTACGCCTTGAAGCAAAAATTTAATAACACGAAAATAGGATATTCCGGGAAATGAGTTTTGTCAGGTTACTACATTCAAGTTAATACGGGTTTTGTCAATGTTTGGGCATTTTTACAGCAATGATAATATTTTTATACTGTAATTAAATGCTATGTATACGTTCTTAATAAATAATTAAACAGTGTTCTGCACTACAATGCATGCGTTCTTATCGTTGATAGTTAGGTATTTATCGTCTCGTCCGTACTCTAAGGAAAACAGGACTTAGTTTCAAACAGACCAAATTGGCTTCACGCCGAACACGTGTACCTGATTTCGCTTTGTATTTTTATTGTATAATGTCGTAGCATTAGACGCAAATAAAAAGTATCTTTCTTATTGAAAATTAATAAAATAATTTGTTACCTGATATATAATTTATAATGTATCTAAACCTGAAAAACTGTAAGACTTGCGTAGTCTAGCGCACTAGTTAGCCTAAAAAAATAATTTCGACGTGTATTTTATGATATTATTATAAAAAAATATATGTTTTTTATGATATTAGTTACCAGATAATTACTTATAAATAATATTGTATACCTCTCAATCAAAATTCAACCTTAATAAAATCAAAATAAATAACTTATTTAATTAAAGCGTTGCGTACTAAATTATAATATACTATCTACGTTAGTATACCTACCTACATGTGTACTGTTCATGTAAATATCTGTTAAAAGTGAATAACAATTTAAATAAATTTGAATTTAAAATGAAAGCCTTTTTAATTTAAATTTTTCCAAAATTTAAATATTAGACAATAATGTATTAGTTGCAACTTATTTGGTTACAAACACATAATAATATGGTGTGAAAATACGTAGTTGTAACATAATTATAGTATGGTTTATTTAGCTGGCCTACTATCTTGTTTACTGCCTAATAAATATACAATAATTTGACACACACATGAATTCAAAACACTTACACAACAATAGCGTGCCGTATGATGTTAGTAATAAATATGTTGTCTCCTCTTGTTATTAGTGGTGCCAAAATAACACCTGTCAGATATTAAGAACCGTATGGCGCAACGATTAGGTACCATGTAAGATTGGTTGTATCGTTCAAAGGGTCCTGGGTTGTATTCCCAACGAGACAGAAATTATGATTCGTCTGTGGGTTGTCCATGGCCCTCGTGATACAGAATTCCCAGTGTAGGGCTATGAATGTTGTAATGTAACATAATATAAGCTACCAACCATCCTGCTATCACCTAATTCACAAAATTTCGCAAACTTCGGACATTTTGACAAGATCTTTCTTTTTCCCCAAACATTCATAAAAAAAATTGTTTCAATACGAACATATTATTTTAAATGAGAGTAATTTGGAGGTGCTTCAAGACCGAAGTCTCATTACTTTACAATATTATCATAAAATAAAAAATTATGCCGGCTCACGTACCAGAATTTCAGTCGCATCAATACAATCCACTTCTCCATTATGGACTGTTGAAAGAACAAACGCCCCAAACACTTCTCTCTTCATCGGTGGAATATCATTCACGTAGTGAGCTTCTCCACCGCTCTGGATTAGTGCCTCATATTTCTGCACTGGCTCAGTGACGGGATACAGAGCAGGGTCACTCTGATACTCCTGCCTTCCAGAAGACACAGGACGTTCTAGAAGGAACGCACCAGAACGGAAGCTAGGGGATGCGAAGCCATTTGGGCTAATGTTCAAAACGAACTGGAAAAGAAAAGAATTTGGAATTCAATTCGAATCTATCGTCTACATCCAAAATTAAATTATGCCACTGGATAGCCAAAAGGATCAAAGACTTAACTACAATAAGCATGAACAATATAAAATAGCGCGCGGTGGAGGAGGAAGCGCTGCAATTTTGAGGTTATTTTACGAAGTAAAAATTTACCTATCTGTAACATAAACGTATTCACGTATAAAGCACGGCCGTAGCCATGACACAGCTATATCCATTTTTTGCTTTATCATAGTTGATATTGACGAAATACATTAGGTAGATACCTTATAAAACAGTCCGATAGCCAGCTTCTTACGGCATTCAATAGATGGCTTAGCTGGATCGTAAGAAGGCATAACTTCATTCTCCAACAATCTTATTGCCCCTTGTAGCACAGTGTTGCTGAAGATATTCTTCCCCACTAGATAGGCCTCCGTACGAGCAGCGTATATAAACGATGGGGATATATTGCCGTATACGATGGTCGCTTCCTTTATGATATTTGAAGGCGTGGTTTTTAGAAGAAATCCTGCGTTTACTATGGCTAGTGCGTTTTGACTTCTAGGTAAAATCTGTGGAGAGAATAAAATCGATAGGTATTGATAGATGCCCTTATTTGTTGATTACTTTACCAACACAAGCAGTCGAAATATAAGGAACTCTAATTTAAACACTACTAATTGTAACACATTACTGATAATTACCTTATAACTTCTAAATGTATAATTGCGTCCAAAAGGCGGCAGCTCGATCCTTATAATAAGATATCCCGTCATATCGAACTTCAGAAATTCTGGCATAGTCAATTCCGTCTCCTTCCCATACATATTTTCTGAAAGCGCACCAAAGTTTATTTATTGTTTTGCTAACTAAAATACACCTAGTTATAACATTATATTTATTTGTAGGAAAACCTGTAGCATTTAATTACTTACTTACTGTCATCGTTGCTTCTACAGTCGCAAATAAGACGAATATATCTGATTGAAAATCAGGTTTCTGGTGTTTTATCATCAAGTTACCTGCAAGTGACCCAATCTGCAAAAAAATAAGTTAACCAACACTGTTAACTTCAGCGATCAAAACTGCAATTCTTATCTTTACTTATCAAATTTAAACGATTTTCTGGAACTCGAATCAGATATTTTCTTACCTTTCTGACTGGTATATGAGCAACTAATAGCAGATGCTTGACAAACTCGCCCAGGTAAGAGAATTCTGGACGAGATTTCGCCACAACTTTGAACAGACCAATACAGTCCTGTATCGTAATATTCGCCCCCAGGACCAAGTTCTGGTCAAATTCATACCGCTTCTGTGACGTCATGTCGCGGATATCGATAAGAATTCGGGGAAGATCGTAAATCCCTAGAACACCTGGCAATAAAAAATGGTTTGCTTAACAAATTAATATCTTATTTAGATAATTAAAACTTAAATGATTTATTCTTGCAGGTATTGTGTTATCTCTATGCTTAAACACGTCATTTTTGAACGTATTCTGAATGTTTTATAACGGTGCTTTATCATTAAAATACGATGGCTAAAAAATCTCTTCAGTTACATCATTGCACGTAATATTTATACAATTTATCTACCATTTCCATAGCCCACAGCAATTATCTAAATATTTCCATAGTTACCTCTTGCAGTATTTCCATCCACAAGCATGTACGAGTCTATGCCATGTTGGGAAAAGATCTCAAAGATCTGCGTTTCAATGTGAACTTTGAAGTACTTATTTTTACCGAAGTCTAAGTAAATCACGCCATCTGGCGGAGACGTCGTCAACTCATTGATAATGGTCCAATCACCATCATCAGTACTAGTAGAGCATTTTCTATCGCAAATCTTGTCGGTCTTTTTGCAAATACGGAGGTCTTCTATATCCCTGACTTTATCACAAAGCTCGGCGCTAGCATCTACTGCGAATGATTTGACAGTATCCAAGATGGGTCTGAAGCCAGTACACCGACATGTATTGCTGCCGAATGAATCTTCCATCTCAGCCATTGTTAGGTGTTTGTCCAAAAGGCTGCATAATGCAAATAAAACACGATTTTTGGATGGCTCTCAATTTTTTTTTTTTTTTTGATAGTTGAAGTTTTTTTTAAGATCATCCAAGATGAGTTAATATACTTACAGGTATTTTTAGAAGCCAAATAGTTATCAATTACCATGCAAAAGCAGCGAAGGCAGCAGGAGGGGAAAAATTACATCAATGAACGGTAGAGCAACTATTATGTAAAAAATTGCTTTTGAAATAAATTTTAATTCTGTATTGTATACTTGGCTTTTTTGGATGTAAAGATGCCGTCTTCTGATCTAGGTATACTAACCTGTACAAGTGCATCTCCCAACCCACAGTGCAGTACCCACATTGAGTGGCGTTGAAGGCCGCTGTCCGTTTTTGTATGGGGTGGTATCCTGTTTTCTTGTTCCCTAACCCCTCGATTGTAGTAATCTCCCATCCTTGACACATGAAAATTAGCACTAAACACTGGAAATAATTAAGTTAATTAATCCAACTATTAATTAATTGTGAAAGTTTGTAAAGTAGTTTGGATGTTTGTGGGTCCTTCACGCTCTAACCGTTGAACGGATTAATCTGAAACTTGGTACACAGATAGGTTGCATCCAGGAATAGGACATAGGAGAAATTTTATCCCGATTATAGGTTCCCATAGGCAACGTAAAAGTTATATTTTATCCTACCGTTCAATGCTTTTCGTTTCCACCTAGGGCATGAATTTATTCTCATACGATCAACTTCATTAGTGCATACGAAATAAAACATTTTGATAACAAAATTGTGCTCGAATATACATTCGTCAAAGTTAAATACTATCATAATTAATTTTATTATCCTAATTTACCTATATATCTGTGGCAATAAAAACGAACTTAACAATTAAGATTATACATAATAATAAAGTACGTATAATACACCACACCGTTACCTTTTCATGTCATTTACATAAGTATCTACCTAATTACCTGAAAAACGATTACTTTAAAAGCATTACTTCATCAGTGTTCTTAATTACTCTAAGACATAATTTATGAAACAGATAAAATGACAAAGGCGGTGCGGCATTATTTTAAATAATAATATACGCTAACACACTCATACTCTAGTAGGATTCCGTGTCGCGGGAGACATAGACAACACAAATAACACATCACTAACACCCATGAGGCGAGAACAAACATTTATCTGTCACATAAATATCTGCCCCGGCCGGGAATCGAACCCGGGACCCCTCGCTTCGCAGGCAGGGTCACTACCGACTAGGCTACGTTGTCGTCAAATAAAATCTATACTGAAGAGTTTGTTTGTTTGAACGCGCTAATCTCAGGAACTACTGGAACGATTTGAAAAATTCTTTTAGTGTAAGATAGTCCATTTATCAAGGAAACTTATAGGCTATATAACATCACGCTATGATGAATAGGAGAGGAGCAGTAGGAAAATTACGCGGGCGGAGCCGCCGGTGACTTCGAGTAAAAAATAAAATGACATAGGTACAGAGTTGACGGAGAAGGTCTCAACTTTCCCAGAAGTCTGGTTGTATGCGCAGACTGACACCACACAAGCCCCGCAGCCTCCCTGGTGACACATAGCCTTCGTCCCCGGGAGAGCCAGGTGGTACCGCAGATACGCGTTCAGACTCGTGTCCCGGGGAATCCGGGTATCCACTACACGGACAAAAAAAATATATATCCTATAATATATTTGTATTATCTACAGTATTTCTTAAAAAAGGAGCAATTGCTATAATACCCAATTTTCTATTATTATAAACAAACAGGATGTCCGTTAATGTATGTTTAAAATAAACTGAATTATTCATATTTTTGTTTACTGCAATTACTTGTTTTTCAATAATTATTTTATTTTAAATCGGTAATTATACACACTTGCCAGTGAGGTGTAGTAGAATAATATCGTTTAGTAGCACCCTGTATTAAATAGTAGGTACTTAAACGCTTCAACAAAATTAGAGGTTAAACGAGACACATTATAGTAAAATGTTATTTCAGTCACAATCTTTATTTAATAGAATAATTAAAGGTACCTATTCACATAATACTAAAAGACTGGGCAAACGTTGTTCTGCCCTTGGTATATTTTGTATCTAATATTTGATCCCTTAGTTTTCCACATGAGAAGTATTTTGATATTAGTACCACCTGCCAGGTTCGATAGGTACCTCTAATATACCTCGCAAAAGTTTTATTGAAATTAGTCCAGTTGTTTAGAAGGAGTTCGCTGACAAACACACGTACCTACGTTATGTTTTTATATATAAAGATTAAGATAAAAATGTCGCACAATGAAGCTGTTGTACATACTTACTCGTAATTCTTGTTTCCCAGATTACAAATGACCTTAGCAAAGTGCATTATTTTTATTGAGACCTTTAATAATGTCCTATCAAATTGCTCAAGGCAATTTAAATTAAAACTTTTTGTGAATGTTCACAATATTTTTACCGGATTGTGATTTCAAAGATTTGCTTTATTTTCGGTGTATAAGAATTGCATTACTTTAAGGCATTTTAAAACTTGGCACTTACATTTTTTATTCTATATAATTCATAATGGCAGTCACACGTTTCATCTTATAAAAACTTTTTTAAGTATTTTAATGTCTCAGAATTATACTTTCTCGTATATTTTTGTTCAAAACCGTTGTTTTTCATTTACGTCTAAGTATGTATTTTTTTTATTAAGTTTCTGTGTCTGTGTTATTTTTTGTGAAATACGCTACAAAAATATAATATATTTTCTACCAAAATAAATTACGGCCACTTTCATATCATGTGATTTAAAAAAAATATCAAATTTTATATCAATAAATCCTTTAATTTATCAAAATTAGTAGAGACATAGATAAAATTATTTTTAAACTAAAATATATTTTTATTGCTATTATATCGAATCATGTAAAAAAACACTTTTTTTAAAGTTCACTAGAAATAAAAGAAAAAAAAATAAAAATAAAAAATTGAACACTGTAAAATAGTCAAATGACTAACAAAATCGAAAAAAAAATACACAGTCGTTGAAAAATAATTAATTACCTGAACATTTTTCACCGTTCACTGTGAACTCTATACAAGACATGTTTTTAAGAAGCCTTAGTTTAGACTGGCTATGTAGGTATCTGTTATCCTACGTGTACAGTCTCAACACAATTCACTTGTACCAATAGGTTGTGAAGTGGCAGAACTCGCTAGATCCTTAACAACTTCGAGTGTCACATAATCAACGTGTCACGTAACATAATAGCATTTCTTTACAAAAATAAATTAATGCTTGACAAAAATCCCACCCAATAGTAAGTACTTAAGTAGCAATGTTATCTAAGATGTTGAGCGCACTAACTTAGAAGAACCCTATTCACTCTTGTCTTGAAGACATTTTCATTCCAAAACTAATGTTACAACTATGTTATTTAGTTCTTAAAATATATTGTCATCAAAAAATATCCCTGTTAACGTTTTGATATTTCGTATTTTATTTTACTATTCAACCATACTTTATTTATTTCAAACAACAGTCTACACATTTTTTCAAATTTAAATTTACGTTTTATTTCATCTTATGAACTAATAGCTCACATAACTTTATAGGACAATATTAATCAATATAAACGACATTATAAAATAAATAAATAAACTCTTTTACATCCACTTAGCAAAGACTATATTCATCAGCTGACTGTTAGCGGGGCCCTCTATCATACACAATATACCGTATCTGTCTATCAAACGTAGTATCAAGTATCATTGTGTGCGTTTTGTTTTTGTTTCTTAGTTTAGCTTAGTAGACATAAAAATTACTTATTTACTTAACTCAACTCAACGTAAACCATCTCAAGTCTACCACGACCGGAAATTGAATCTAAGACCCTGGCTGAAACTAGGCCGCGAGGTCGTTAAAATTATTATTATTCTTACGTATGTATAATTTTCTTAATAATAGACAACCCTAATTTATTGACCGACACGCTACAGGGTGAAACCACATTTGTATGTAGGTAACAGCTATTATGATTCGACCTCTGTTTAGGTGTAATTTGTGACTCACAATTTCAGAGCTATTATTATGTTTGTAAATAGAACGTATTATTATTTAATCGACAAATTGTTTCAATCACCTGTTAATTAACATCAACGAAAACATGAATTCGTATAGGCGAGATTAACGTCAATACTTTTTATCACTGCAATAAAAGGAGATGGAACGCATTTTTGACTGTATGTATGTATAATGTATGTTTATTCTTTGGCATGCTCTACAGTTCAAACATCTTGATAGATTTTAAACATGTGAGGTGTCTTTGGATTCTGTGGGCAGTGACACAGATTAAGTATGTAAGTACTTACTTTTTGATCGTCGCGCCTCCCACAAATTTTAAGCGGTTTTTTTCCCGGCCAACCTTGCTTGCTTAGGCTTAAGTACAAACAATGTATCTGTTTCATAAAGCCGATGATATAGTAGGTATCGTCTAACGAGACTTTAGGAACTTTCTATTCTAAAGATGTAATTTTTTTATACTTATTGTTATTTTTATTATAAATTTTTGACATTCGGTAAGTGAGCTAGTTCCTAAGACGAAATAAATGATTTGAATTTTGAATTATAGTAAGGATTATTACTTAAATAATCGAGAAATAAGCAGACGTATCATTAGTAAATAATCAGCCTCATCCATTCGCGTCATTGTCATAATTAT
>LGAG01000020.1:950418-961604 GCA_001278395.1 Lerema accius
GGTTTAAGCTAAAACTTGGTACACAGATAGTTTGCATACAGGAATAGGATATAGGATACATTTTGTCCCGATTATAGGTTCATTTGGGATAAATTCAATATTTTTTAAAACGACTCTTCTGCGGGCAAAGCCGCGGGGTATCGTCTAGTTTTTATTATAAATTTTTGACATTCGGTAAGTGAGCTAGTTCCTAAGACGAAATAAATGATTTGAATTTTGAATTATAATAAGGATTATTACTTAAATAATCGAGAAATAAGCAGACGTATCATTAGTAAATAATCAGCCTCGTCCATGCGCGTCATTGTCATAATTATAATGTTGCGAATAGGTATACTTTCTCGTAACACTAACATAAGACGCCTGCGTACTGGTTCATGCAACGTTTCCACCGCGCGTTTGTCGATCGGTTACGAGATAGAAATGCGAATAGCTTCTTTTACAAACCACTATGTGTATTAACAGTTTTCCAAAACCAAATAAAGACAAAAAAAAATTTTTTACAAATGGCCATGATATTATTATGATTTTTAAAACGAAGCAATCATAATGTTTGTTACATAATCTAAAGATTATGCAGGTCTGTACGATACACGATAAATATATTTTTATAATAAAATACCTCGTTAAAAAAACAGAATTAATTGATAGATAGACTGCTAACACTCGTTTTTTTTAAAGTTTCATAAATTTTATTAAAAAAATATAATTGCTAAACAATTATTACCTGATAGTTTTTATGCATCAACATAAATAAATTATTATTTATGAATTCTCTTAGCATGATAGAAATCTTTGTACTTAGTACGTTGATAAATAAAAGGGTGATTCGAACAAAAAACAATTTATTTCCATTTATACACTCATTAACAAAGAAAATCAATAAAAGATTTATAATAAAAAGAAAAATATGAAATAAAAAACAAATAAAAAAAACCTGAAATGCAACCCATTGCAAACAAATAAAATGTTAAAAAACAGATAATTAGTTACCACAACATTTATCATCTGTAAATATATCACTGAATTTCTATAATAAAAAACCGTGAAAAAAAATATGAAGTTTGTAATTTTTTCAAAATTACGATCAAATTATGCCTATAATAATTTAAACCTGAAATTAAACCTTGAATGCTTGTATGTTGGCTTTAACACAGTGTGTTATTCGATGTTACGTGGGTAGTAATTTCAAAAAGTTATTTTGAAAATGTCAATTCAGTCGGCTTGACATTCAGCGCCTTCAAAATGGATTCCGTTGTATATGGAACATCTGTAAAAATGTATGTTTGAAATAAATATATTAGATACACTAATTTTTAATGAATACATGCAAAAAAGACATTTTTTTAAATTTAAGCTTGTCAATTAGTTTATGTAGACGTGGCTAAGCCTTACATATTACACTTCTTAGTCTAACATACGGCTTTATAATTATAATAATTATATTTGTCCTACAAGTTTGATCGTAGAGGCTGATAAAAACTAAGTTTATCATGCAAGTGTCATGGTTTAAGGGGAAACTTTAAACATACCAATGTTGATCCATTCGCGCATATCATATCCAGATTCTTTTCTAGACTCCATTATACATTGTCGTAGCACGTGGGTTACGCCGTGAGCAGTCGCTATTCCCATCTCACCCACAGCTGAAAATAATAGCATAGGTACTTATCATAACTTGAATATCTTGTATACAGTATGTAATATACCTACTGCACATTTTTTTGTAACGATAATAGCAAACAAGCTTGTAGTGCTACCATCCCCTGCTTTCCATGGACACCTGTGGCAAATTTCATTTTTTTGTAACGATAATAGCAAACAAGCTTGTAGTGCTACCATCCCCTGCTTTCCATGGACACCTGTGGCAAATTTCAAGTAGGACTGTAGGAGGGACTGCTCTTCGCTTAGTAGGTCCTGCTACTGGTAGGTTGTAGGACAAAATTAACTTTGTGTCCTGTGTTGCACGTGATACCGTATTTACATCAACTTCCAATTGAAAATCCAAGTTCGCTTTGCTCCATGCTAATTAAACATTACATACCTTTAGTACTCAGGGCACCCTTTGGGTTTCTAGAATTTGGTCTAAGTATAACATTCATCTGAACAGGAATATCTTTTGCCAAGTTAACGTAATAACCTAAACCATCTTTGGAAAGTACTTCTCCAGTTTGCTTGTCGTATTCCATTTTTTCTGACGTGAATAAGCCAAGTCCTTGGACATAAGCTCCTTCTACCTGGAAATTCCAAACAAATGTTTTGTAATGGGTAACAAATAAATTGACCTTTCAAAACTGTCCTACACTAATTTTCGTGAAAATGAAAACTTCAAAATAGTGCATCAGTTAAACCTGGCTAAAATCTTTAAATACGATACCTGTCCAACATCAACAGCAGGGTTTAAACTCATACCAACGTCTTCTATTATATCCATTCTATTGAGAATGTATTTTCCTGTTAGCACATCCAACTCTCCTTCCAAAATAGCAACTGCGATAGTGGTATAATTAGATAAATCTGGCTCCTGGTCTGACATCATGTACTCGGCAACTAAATCCACTTGTTTTTCGCCGGCCTTTTTAATAACTTCCAACCAAGTTGGATTTGTTAAGCTGTCTTTTATTGGTTTCAGTCTGTCTTTCAAGATCTTGCATGCTTTGGTCGCGGCATAGCAAATGCATTCGCTTACAATAGCTCCCCCAGAGTAGATATTGTTCGCAGCCACGTAACTCACTAATGGTAGAACTGTTACTTTTTCAATCGGAATACCCAATTCGTAAGCTACAACCTGTCTTACTTTAGTGTTCGATCCTTGGCCTACTTCAATGCCCCCAGTTGATATTGTCACACTGCCGTCTCCTTTATAGATGCTTATCATGGCACTATAATTGCCATCGTACTCGACTGGAAATTCCATCACACTGATCTTTATAGCCTTCTTTATCCAACGATTATTTTTGTTGAACTGTTGTATTTCATTGTACCGTCTATCATATTCCGATTTTTCCTTCAAAGTTTCCATGAGTTTTGGAAGATCGTTGTCCTTCTTCTTCATGTTGACTAATCGTACATCTGTCGAGTCTTTGTTAAGCGCAAATGCTATGTGTTCTATTATATGTTCCATGGAAGCAATTGCTTCTGAGGTACCTAAAAATAAGCAAAAAAGTATAAGTAATAAAATATAAGTATTAGCCAGCAATAAATTAGGATATATTAAGATGTTCACACTAAATTTTTTTACTCACCAGGAGCGCGAAAATAGGTGTTAGAAGCAAGATCGGTATACACCGCTGATGTCTTCAAATTGAAATAGTCCGTATTGTAACACATTGCAAAAGACTCTACAGCATAGTAAAGAATGTCATCATTTTTAGAGCAGCCTGTATCTTCTATAAGAGTTGCATCAAGGTACTGAATCTTCCCGTTATTATCTACTCCTACCTAAAATAGAGTTTAAGGTTCATCACTGAAATTGTCATTCATATATGTTAGAGAAAGCTGTGACCTGGATCATTATCAAGAGTCAGATCAACAACTTCATATGGTTATATCCAAACTCAATGATAAATGAGGAGAGACTTACATCACAGAATCTTGAATGAGATACTATAAGTCTTTAGGAAACCAAAAAACGATAAATGTTTCCATTCTCTAGGTCAGCTTTAGCCCTAAAATTTTTTGATTTATTAACATGTTGAGTTACCTCATATTCGCACTGGCTGGGCATCCTCCTACCAGCAATAGTCATGTTAGTCGACATGGGCAATATGAACCGGCATGGGCGCTTCATCTTGGTTGCAACTAATGCACATGCTGTGGATACCTGTTCGTTTCTTGTAGCCTTGCCTCCAAAAGCCCCGCCAACACGAGGTACTACCACGACGATGCTGGTAAAGTAAATAATCATTTTTTTATGCATACACTGCAACGATGATATTTCACATTTTTTGGTAATGGTATGCTCAGGTGGCAACTTTAAAGATATTGACTTCTGCAACCCGATGTTATATTAACCCTTATAAAATTACAATTCACAATATTTAACTCCACATACTAGTTTCGCATACATATTTAGAAAATATATTATAACTTACTCGCTCTGCTGTATATTAAGGGAGCGGGAGATAGTGATTTGTGTCAAATCAGCCCACTGACATGTAGCATATACTTTGAGCCTACCATCCATAGGAACAACTACACACGACAGAGGCTCGATATAGTAATGATACTGAGCACCGATTTCGTACACTCCTTTTAAAACCTTCGTAGTATTAATTCCCCTGCCTTTAGGTTCAATTTTATATTCACTAGGTATAAGTCTCTTGCTATCTTTCTTCGCATCATCTATAGTGAGTACTGGGAGAGTGTTACTGACATTCTTGTAAGTGACTTTGACTTTCTTAGCGGCTTTGGCAGCTAACATCTCGGAGCAAGCCACGATAATAGCTACTGGTTGTCCGTGGAACAATATCTTCTTAGAAACTAGAATCTCTTCATCTACCGTTTGTAACGCTGATCCAGGAAGAGTAAACGAGTTTACTCCAGGAATGTCTTTCGCTGTGAACATGTTTAGGACTCCGTCCATTTTCTGCAAGTTGAGAAATTATTGCTTCAAACACTATTAAAATATAAGCTAATTAACTTAAAAGTCTCTTAATAAAAAAAAAATGTTTTCTCAAGAATTTTGTCAAATAATTTGGTAACCAAGACACCTGTTTAACATGTTTCTTTTAAATTAATTTACGCACTTACCAGCGCTTCAGAAGCATCAATATTATCTAACTCTGCGTTATGTACTGTTGACAGAACAAAGGCTCCAAAGACTTCATTCTTCATAGAAGGTATATCATTCACAAATTGTGCTTCGCCGGAACTTTGAGTAAGTCCTTCGTATTTTTGAAGTGGCTCAGTGAGAGGATACTTAGAAGGATCGGTCTGAAACTCTTGCTTGCCACTAGACAAAGGGCGCTCCAGAATGGATCCTCCTGAACGGAATGTAGGTGACGGGTGTCCTTTTGGGCATATATTTAGGATGAACTGTGGAGAATGAAGAAAATTTCCTGAACATATTAAAGTAAAATGCAGATTCATCGGTTAATTTCCGATAAGGTATTCGCTATTGATTCATTTTATGGGAATCCACCATTTTCTTACCTCTTCTCTCCATATTTAGGGACCTACCTTATAAAATAGTCCAATAGCCAATTTCTTGCGGCATTCAGGAGAAGGCTTCAGTGGCTCAACCGCTGGTTTGATTTCTGCTTCCAACATTTTAATGGCACCCTGAAGAACCCCGTTGTTAAAGATGTTCTTCCCCACCAAGTACTCTTCCGTTCGAGAAGCGTGTATGAACGATTCTGATATGTTTCCGTACACGATACTTGCGGACTCAACTACTTTCTTAGCATTCATTAATAAAAGAAATCCTGAATTTACTATCGCTATTGAGTTTTGACTCCTTGGTGAAATCTATAAATAAAACAAACTCCTTAAAATAAGAAATATACTAACGAACGAACAATAACATTATGTCTACTAAACAGTAGTTGGTAATATTTTTCTTTTTCAAATTAAATGTTTACAAAGATTTGCTAGATAACGTTGTTTAATGACTAGAAACAGGTTGGCTATTCGTTGTAGAATAATGACTTAAAAATGAGAAAACAACAACACCATGGAGGTAGATAACAAGGTACAAAAACTGTGATTATAGGTATTTGTATTTAGCATTTTCTAAGTCATGAAATAAGTTACCTTGTAGCTTCTAAATACATGTGAAGATCCAAAAGGTGGCAATTTAAACCTCACAATGAGAGCACCGCGCATGTCATACTTTAAGAATTCTGGCATCGATAACTCTTTCTGTCTCCCATAAATATTTTCTGTAACGATCAAAATTTTCCTACTTAGATTCTTATCGAAAATTAGGATCTAAATTCGCAGTCGAATAGTACTTTGCAATTGAAGACAACAGCAAAAGAGTTTAGTGGTGAATTACAAATCTACAGTTGTTAGACAGGGGCTTAGAGAATTTGAGAACAGTAAATAATGGCAACTGCTTTTTGCACTTCAAAAGTTCTTAAGGAGATACATAGAAAAATTCAATTTTGAAATCGTTTTTTAGTTATCGTTCTAAATAATGTTAGTAGTGAAGATACATAAACTATTTAATACCTACTTATTGTAACTGTAGCACCCACAGTGGCGAATAAGACGAATATGTCAGATTCAAAAGAAGGTTGTTTGTGTTTTATCATTATGTTGCCTGCCAGTGAACCAATCTGTAAAATAATAAATTATTCTTGTTTAGTACTAAAAGCAAGAAAAAAACTCTTTTGCCCAAGCATAATTTCTAAATATTTAGTAGTCTCTGAAGTACACATGCAGATGTATAAGTTGATGTATTGTCATGGGACTTAACAGGATTAACATAAGTAGAAAAACTACGTAGATCCGCGTTATAACTGTAATGTCGTAAGAAATTCCGACAACAAATAACGACACATTTTCAAAAATAATGCAATGGCAAGGAGTAATAAGTAGGCATAAGTACCTAGGCTTATTTCGATGTTCAATAATAAATATTCTATACTATAGTTTTTTAAATTAATTTAATTCACCTTTCTAACAGGGATGTGAGCAATCAACAGTTTATGTTTAACAAACTCGTTGAGATAAGTGAACTCAGGCCGCGTCTTCGCCACGTCCTTGAACAGCGTGATGCAGTCCTGTATCGTCATGTTGGCGCCCAGCAACAAGTTCTGGTCAAACTCATACTCCTTCAATGACCTCACGTCGCGGATGTCGATGATGTAGCGTGGAAGATCGTAGATCCCAAGAACGCCTGGCAACAGAAATAAATTGTTTCTTGATAGATTTATTTTACTCTTAAATTATATCTATATTATGTCTGTATCCACCTTAGATTTCACAAACTTTCTGCAACTTATTAATTTGTGCAACAACGGCTTTTGATTGATTCTATACCTGGTTTTATATTACTGACATAATTAGAAACTTTGAATAATGTTTTCCAATATTCCGTCAGTATCATAATAATTATAGTCCGAATTTAGTTCTTTCTGTAGTTTGAATGTTTACATCATTTATTCAAAAAAAGCTATTGATACACAAATTACCTCTTGCAGTATTCCCATCCATTAGCATGTAAGAGTCCATATGAACTTGTCTTAAGATATGGAATGCCTGATCTTCACTATAAACTTTAAAGTATTTTTGTTCCTGTCCTGTATTGGCTCCGAAATGCAGTTCAATAATGTCGGTGTTTTTAGGAGCGACCGCTAGCTCATTGATGACGCTCCAGTCGCTACCATCACTGCTAGTAGAACACTTTCTTTCACAAGTGTTTGGTGCATTTTTACAAGCACACAGATCTATATTCTTGACTTTATCACAGAGCTCGGCGCTTGCATCTACTGCGAATGATTTGACAGTGTCCAAGATGGGTCTGAAGCCAGTACACCGACATGTATTGCTGCCGAATGAGTTTTCCATCTCCTTCATCGTAAGGTTCTTGTCAAGAAGACTGCAAATAATAGACAAACCGTCAGTCTAAAAGTTAAGCGTATTTTTATGTAACGATTCACCTTCACGCTTCGATATATTAGTAAGTTACTTACCTATACTGTCTTGTTTACTGAAGAATGATATGATAGTCTTTTTATCAGTATCACTTCTTTCTTTGTAATCACTTAGTATCTGCTTATCCATTTGCTCGTTTGTTGCCTGATAATTTTAAACATAATTTCTATAATGTAATAACAAAATTTCACCTGTACAGATGCATTTCCCAGCCCACCGTACAATAACCACATTGGGTGGCGTTGAATGCTGCCGTTCGGGACTGGATTTCATGGTATCCTGTTTCTTTGCTACCCAGGCCTTCGATAGTAGTAATCTCCCAGCCTTGACAAGCGAAAACAAGGACTAGACACTGAAATATATAAAATTTGAATTCGTCGTCTCCATGAAATACTTAAAAGCCTAACAGATATACTAGGAGTTAAGTGGTCTTCTACAATATTATAATGGAGAAACCTACTGAGTTGACGGAGAAGGTTTCAATTTTCCCTGAAGTGTGGTTGTATGCGCGGACAGCTACCACGCATGCGCCGCAGACACCCTGATGACACATGGACTTGGTGCCCGTGAGGGCCAGGTGATAACGAAGGTAGGCATTAAGACTCGTGTCCCGGGAAATCTGTGTGTCCACTGAAAGCGTATTGTAATAACTATTAAGCTGGCAGCAAACATGCAGAATTGATAGTAGGGGAGAGCGAGATAGAAAGTTAAGGTGTCCGATGCGAACATTTCGATTGCGCATTCGGGTAAAAATAATATTTACCTGAACATTTTTTCCCGTTAACTGTAAACTCGATGCAAGACATGTTTGCTAAACAACGTTCAAAAGATGTCTGCTGCATTGCACGTATGCCAGATGTGCATAATAATAATTATTATGTATAATAAATATAATGTAAATATGAGGCATGGAATTTTCCATGAGAAGTAAATAGGAAAGTATTTTTATCATCCCACAACGCCAGTAATTTTTTCATTCTGTTTATTATTTCGTAATTTATTATTTACTAGACATCGGGCGCGGATTCGCTCGCAGTAGAGAAATTAAAAAAAAATATGGGATTATAATCGGGATAAAATGTATCCTATGTCCTATTCCTGGATGCAACCTATCTGTGTACCAAGTTTCAGCTTAATCCGTTTAACGGTTAGACCGTGAAGGAGGGACAAACATCCAAATATCTTTACAAACTTTCACATTTATAATTAATCACATTTATCACATTTATAAGACTTATTATTAGAGACTTGAGTCAGCAATTTCTTCATTAGCAAACTGCGCCAAAAGGAAAATGACTATTTTTTTCAACTCTTTTCCTTATCCGAAGAGGCTCTTGTGATGGCCTAAGTATCTGTTCTTCCTCCACACTTTGTTAGAAATTAAAACTGTTTACTGAAACGGAAGAACAATGGAAGCATTCACACCGGAAACTATACAACAAATTAACTACTTCTCTTCGCTTCGGATAGAGTTCCCCTATGTTTATAATACCTACTTAGTTAAAATTGTTACATAGGCAAACACAGTTTCAAGTTATTATGTGATAACCAGAGGATAATCCTAGACAAGCTGTGGCCTCCAAAACGCCACACATGCTCCCTAGTTGAAGTCTACTTTCACAATATCTTAAGACATACTAATCCTTGAGATAATGGCCTTGACCTTCCTTACATGTCTGCAAAAATATGGTGTTATTGATCATTTCAGTCACAAAAATACATCAGAAAACAATGAACAGTTCCACTTATTTTTTTGTAACATTGGAACACTTCATTAAAATGCTTACCAACTGTGTTTATTCAACGCTCAAGAGTTTGAGACACCATTCATCATATTTTAATATAAATTTCCATTTCAAAGAGACCATCTTTAAGTTGGAACCTACCTAAATAAAAAAAATGCATGATAACAACGTCGTGTGTTAAAAATTTAGTTGAATCTTATTCACAACACTTAGTTTCGGGTTACGTGGGATTTCTATCCACTAGAACCCCTCGGGCCGCAATCTCCGCGGTCCAAATCGGGTCCTCTGATGCTGGATGCTCAAATGGCCTTTTGAGTTTTAACCGATTTCTGGGTTCAACGTCAGTTTTATCAAGGGTTTCTTCCTACCTGCGGAACACTCATTCCTTTCCCGGTTTCCTCGAATATGTCCAAATTCTAGTGGCATCTGTCTTCCAAAAAGTGTCCGGGGAACACTCAAACATTTTTTGGCAATCCTAGATTTATTATGTGCATGACACAATAACACTTGAAAAGCATTACCTACTGGTAAGTGATTATAATTTATTAGGTTTATATGCTACGCTCAAAGGACTGTTATTAAGTCGTCCCCGTATTTGTCCCACTCATAGCAGTGCATATACAGTGCGAAGTGTGTAAATTATAAATGTAGCTAACTTTTAACTCTTATAATAAACGAGATTTATTTTTATTTCAGAAGGCAAATAAAAGATTTTTTAGAACACAAAATATTTTATTGACATTTATTATGAGAAAATAATTTAATAAAAATCAAACCCAAAAAAGATTAAGCCCGTAAAAACAAAATTCAACTTCAAAAAAAAAACAAAAATAGGGAAAAAAACAAATCTAAATATTTTCACCAAGGGCAATTCTAAAAAATATCATGTTATACTCTTAAAACTCTTAAAGTCTGCGGTTGACTTGGATGTGCTTTCTGCATGACTCTTAGTTTTAAGGAATTATCTCGTAAGAGTCAATTCCGATGGCTTGACATTCAGCGCTTTTAAAATGGATTCCGTATCGTACGGCATATCTGAAAAAATATTTTATATAAATAGTTAAAAGTAAATTTTGTCAGTCATTCAGGGCTACCATAAGGTCCATAAGTTTGGGGACCTTGGGCAATGGCCTCCTGGCCTCTTATATAATAAAGACGAAAAATTAAGTGTCGTAATAGAACCAATGTGTCGTACCAATGTTAATCCACTCTCTGGGGTCATAGCCGGAGTCTTTCCTGGATTCCATGATGCACTGTCGCAGCACGTGTGTCACGCCATGTGCGGTGCACAGCCCCATCTCACCCACAGCTGCAGTACGAAAACAAACATTTGCAAAAACCTTTTAACTGAATATCTTTAGAACATTCGGTCTAAATAAACTCAAAATAAGATCCTCTCGTTTGCCGTGTGTGTGTCACTGTGGTGTATACACTTACCTTTGGAGCCCAATACACCGTTTGGATTTCCAGAATTTTCTTTAAAGGAAATATTCATTTGAACTGGAATGTCCTTTACTAAGTTAACATGATAACTTAATGCATCTGTTGAGAGCACATTTCCAGTTTTTTTGTCGTATACCATTTTTTCCGAAGTGAAATAGCCAAGTCCTTGTACATAGGCTCCTTCTATCTGAAAATTCAACAATTAACTTTACTGTTACATTTGTTATAGAAGACATAATTAAAGGTGTGTAGGTATGTAGTAAATAGAGTATAAAAATACCTCGGTATGCTGAACAAATGTTAAATAAATTAAGAACTTCAATTATACGGTACCTGTCCAATATCAATAGCTGGGTTCATGCTCTTACCGACGTCTTCTATCATATCAAGCCTGTT
>LGAG01000020.1:962262-979756 GCA_001278395.1 Lerema accius
TGTAAAAACAATATTCCGCGGGCGAAGCTGCGGGCAAAAGCTAGTGTTAAATAAATTAAGAACTTCAATTATACGGTACCTGTCCAATATCAATAGCTGGGTTCATGCTCTTACCGACGTCTTCTATCATATCAAGCCTGTTTAGAATGTATTTTCCCGTGAGTACATCCAACGTTCCCTCCAGAATGGCAACTGCACCAGCGCTGTAATTGGCCAAATCCGGCTCTTTTTCTGACATCATGTATTCTGCAACTAAATCCACCTGTAATTCTCCGGCCTTTTTAATAATCTTCAGCCAACTTGCATTCATGAAGCTCTCTGATATTGGTTTCAATCGATCTTTAAGCGTCTTGCAAGCCTTTATTGCTGCATAACATATACATTCGCTTACAATACTGCCACCTGTATAGATATTGTTCGCTCCGACGTAGCTGAAGTATGGTAGTACTGTCACTTGGTCGATTGGAATGCCCAATTCGTAGGCAACAACCTGTCTCACTTTAGTATTTGCTCCTTGCCCTATTTCGATTCCTCCTGTAGTGATCGTCACACTACCGTCTCCTTTATAGATACTTATCAAAGCGCTATAATTACCGTAGTATTCTACTGGATACGACATCACGTTAATCTTTATAGCTTTCTTTGTCCAGCGATTAGCTTTGTTAAACTGTTGTATCTCATTATAGCGACGATCATAATCTGCCTTTTTCTTTAAGGTTTCTATTAGTTGTGGAAGATCATTGTCTTCTTTTCGCATATTGACTAACCGAACTTCGGTAGGGTCTTTATTAAGTACAAATGATATGTGCTCTATTATATGTTCCATGGACGCAATAGATTCTGCTGAACCTGAAAATTTTATTAATTATCTTAATGGAATCGAAAGAAACAATTGTAAATTTCTCAAAGATATGTGAACGTGGTGGACTATATTGGGTTTACCCATAATTACAAGTTACAATTCACAATGTTATACTTCTTACGCCAAGCCATCATCAAGCCGAGGATCAGATCTATTGTCATGTAATTGTTCTTTATTTAAGCAGCCCCTGTATGCTCGCTGATATCTGATTTTGTTACTTACCAGGAGCTCGAAAAGCGGTGTTAGATGCAAGATCCGTAAGTACAGTAGCTGTCTTCAAATTAAAGTAGTCCTTATTATAACAGTTTGCAAAAGAGCCAACAGTGTAGCTGAGGACATTATCGTTTTTGGAGCAACCTGCATCTTCTATTATAGACGCATCAAGGTATTGGATCTTCCCGTTACTATCTACCCCTACCTAAAAAGAGGTTTGATTAAGAGTGAGATGCATTAATCAGATGCCACATTAAGTTAAATCGACGTAACACCAAAACTCACTATGATAATATCTTCAGCATAATTCGTAATACAGAAAATAAGAGAGAATTACCTCATATTCACACTGACTGGGCAGCCTGCCACCAGAAATGGTCATATTTGTCGTCAGCGGCAATATGAACCGACAAGGACGCTTCATCTTGGTCGCAACCAATGCACATGCAGTCGACACGTGTTCACTTCTTGTAATCTTGCCTCCGAAACCACCACCAACCCGGCGTATTATTACAACGACGCTGGAAATGAAAGAAACATTCAGTGACGACATTTGATGTATGGCCATAGACGGAGCGTTGCAAGCGGTTGCTGGTATCTTAAAGCTGTCAACTGCTTCTGTATGGCTGTTGTAATCCGTTAAGCTTTTTGTGCTGTAGAGAGTGCCAGAGTATTTTTGCATTAAAAAGACTACTTTGAACTTACTCGCTCTGCTTCATTTTTAGACATCGGGCGACAGCATTCTGTGTCAAATCGGGCCACTGGCATGTAGCGTAGACATTGACTCTATTGTCCACAGGAACGACTACACATGATAGAGGCTCCATATAGTAGTGGTACTGAGCTGGGGTTTCAAATACCCCTTTGATTACTTTCTTAGTGTTAGTACCTCTACCTTTAGGTACAATTTTCATATCACTGGGTACAAGTCTCTTACTATCCTTCTTTGCATCATCTATGGTAAGTACAGGGCGAGCATTGCTGATATTCTTGTATGTAACTTTGACCATCTTAGCGGCTTTAGCAGCTAACATCTCGGAGTCAGCTACTATGATAGCCACTGGTTGTCCGTAGAACAAAATCTTACTAGAGACTAGCATCTCTTCCTCTACTGTCTGTAACACTGTTCCGGGGACAGCAAAGGAATTCACCCCTGGAATATCCTTGGCTGTGAAGATTGTTAGGACTCCGTCCATTTTCTGCAAAATATGGAAACTATCATTTTGAAAAGAAGAATGTAAACACAACATAGCTATTAAGATTTTTTAATAACAAACTGGACTTTATTAATATATCGACTTACCAGGGCTTCAGAAGCATCTATATCATCCAACTCCGCGCTATGTACTGTGGACAAAACAAAAGCTCCAAAGACTTCGTTTTTCATCGGCGGTATATCATTCGCAAATTGAGCTTCGCCGGAACTTTGGATGAGTCCTTCGTACTTCTGCATTGGTTCAGTGATAGGATACAAGGAAGGGTCGGTCTGATACTCCTGCTTGCCACTGGACACAGGACGCTTCAGCAGCGATCCTCCTGAACGGAGACGAGGCGAAGGGTATCCTTTCGGACATATGTTCAAGACGAACTGTATCAAAGAATAATAGTTTTTTTGCATGATTCTTTCGGAAATATGTTTTTTAACGTCTTTACATAACAAACTTTTGAAAGGAGGATGTTAGATCTATCTTTTTTCTTAATAAATATATTATTATAACTAAACAATATAATGTAATTACCTTATAAAATATTCCAATTGCCAGTTTCTTACGGCATTCAGGAGAAGGCTTAATGGGGTCGAACGCTGGCCTGACTTCTGCTTCCAACATTTTAATAGCACCCTGAAGAACCCCGTTGTTGAAGATGTTCTTCCCCACCAGGTACGCTTCCGTACGAGCAGCGTGTATGAAAGATTCTGATATGTTGCCGTACACGATGCTTGCACACTCAATGTTATTTTTGGAGTCCGTTACTAACAGAAATCCTGCGTTTACTATTGCTGTTGAATTTTGACTTCTCGGAGCGATCTGTAAATTATGTCTTACATTAAAAGTCCATGCAGCAGTGGTTAAATAATATTAAAATCCGTTAAGAGTAACGTACGAAACTTAATATTTTAGATTCTTATTTACCTTGTAGCTCCTAAATACGTGTGAGGATCCGAACGGAGGCAATTTAATGCTCACTATGAAAGCACCGCGCATATCATGCTTCAGGAATTCTGGCATTGATAACTGCTTCCTTTGCCCATATATATTTTCTGCAATGGGCGCATTTTTAGATACAGCGATATTACAAAACACAAACTTCCTGTTTACTGTGAAATCTAATTACAAATTAATTTAAGCTGCTTATCTTTATTTTTGAAATTTAGAGCTCGGTAACTCTTTAAGAATTTTCTACAATGATCCATTGACAGAAATACAATTTAACCAATATCAGTATTTCCTGTTTGGGAGACCAATTTTCCAACCACTGAGCAATCACTGCTTGCTTATATTACCAACCCATCGTCCCAGTAAAAAACTGTAACCTGTGTAATACTTACTTATTGTAACTGTAGCACCCACAGCGGCTAACAAAACAAATATGTCCGATTCAAAGGAAGGTTTTTTGTGTTTTAACATCAAATTACCTGCTAGAGACCCGATCTAAAATTGAATAAAAAATACATAAATGATGCTACAGACGCTCAAATATAGTAATAAATAAATATTCATAGTTAGCCTGGCAAATAAATTTTTGGACTAAATCATACTGCTAAGGGACATCGTTTGCTTTTCCGTCCAAATAAAAACTTTAATAACAGCATCAGCGTTTTATAGAATTTCAAAGATATTAAAAATGTATTATTAGAGGAATAAAATATTTGTTGCTTTTGGCGTTACTGATTCATTTGCAACGTATATTAACTCAACCACCTTTCTAACTGGCATATGAGCAATCAACTCTTTATGTTTAGCGAACTCGGCGAGATAACCGAACTCAGGCCGTGTCTTCGCCAATTCCTTGAACAGCGTGATGCAGTCCTGTATCGTCATGTTGGCGCCCAGCAACAAGTTCTGGTCAAAATCATACTCCTTCAATGACCTCACGTCACGAATATCGATCAGATATCGTGGAAGATCGTAGATCCCAAGAATGCCTGGCAATTGAAATGTCATAAAAATTCTTATCAATAGTTCGTTCAATCTGGAAATTACCTAGATTGAGTAAAACAATAAGAAAAAGTAAATAAAACAAGAAGTCAAACGGATCGGATACTGTTATAAACAGCATGGCATAGAAAGTCAAAAATATGCTTACACGGTAATTGTTACCTCCTTATTCAGCTAGAAGGACGGTTGACAAAAATAGGCGTTTACTTACTAAAAATTTTATCCTGTTTTCGGTACAATATATTGTTCGCTATTGTTACATTTATAGTATGGTCGAAATTAATGTCAAATTAATGGTCCATGTATAAAAGCAATTGTTGTACATGTATAATAATTTCATGAAACTATCTATAAGGGAATTCTACCGTCGTGGCCGCTACGTATACAATACAATTACCTCTTGCCGTATTCCCATCGACAAACATGTACGAGTCACGTCCAATCTTGATTAAGGCTTCAAAGATTTGAGCTTCAGTATAAACTTTTAAGTACTTTTGTTCCTGGTTGTCCGCTTTAAAGTGCAGGTCAATGACATCAGTGTTTCTTGGAGCTATTGCCAACTCATCAACGATGCTCCAGTCACTGCTATCGCTGCCAGTCGAACATCTTCTTTCGCAGGATTTTTCGACATTTTTACAAGGACAGAGATCTTCAGCAGCCCTAGCCATATCACATAACTCAGCACTGGCATCTATTGCGAATGATTTGACAGTGTCCAATATTGGCCTGTACCCGGTACACCGACATGTATTGCTGCCGAAAGAGTCTTCCATCTCAGCCATCGTGAGGTTTTTATCTAGGAGACTGCAAATAACGCACAAATTATTAAGTTATTAACTAACGTATTTACCCGCTGAATAAGCAAAACGATTTTCTTTGGGTGCTCTAATGAGTTCGGAAAGTAATAAAACATCTTCAATTGTGTGAGTATGCTCTTTTCCTGCAGAGATATCTTGTTCTACTAGCATTAGTAGTAGTAGTTCATTTTGACCTTTTATGGTGCTGCCGTATGGTTTATCGTGGGGCGATGATAAACACTTAGCATACCAGCTACCCCGGCAAAATATCTTACTGGCCGTTATACAGAATGCAGACTAAATTATAAAATAAATATAACCTGTAAAGGTGCATCTCCCAGCCAACTGTACAGTAGCCACATTGAGTGGCGCTGAACGCTGCCATCCGCGACTGGATTTCATGGTAGCCTGTTTCTTTGTTACCCAGGCCTTCGATCGTGGTGATCTCCCAGCCTTGGCAGGAGAAAACTAGTACCAAACACTGAAATAAATTAGGAACGCATGGTATGCCATAGTATTATGTCAGCAGCGGTTCCTGTGTGGATTTTATTATATTCAACTTACGGAATTGACGGAGAAGGTCTCAATTTGCCCGGAAGTGTGGTTGTAGGCGCGGACAGCCACCACGCAAGCGCCGCAGCCGCCCTGATGACACATGGACTTGGTGCCCATGAGAGACAGGTGGTAGCGAATGTATGCATTGAGACTTGTGTCCCGAGGAATCTGCGTGTCCACTAAAAGAGTGAGAAAGAGAAAGAGTGATTAAGTTCCTATTTGAGCCACGACTGCTAAGATTCATGATGCCGGAGCTTCTGCAAATATTGTCGCAAATGCCTCCATAGCTTGCGTATGCTGAGGTGATAATCATGCAGCATACTTTTGTGCGACGATATTTCCATCTAAGTATAACGGGGATGGGTAATTTGCTACAATACTTCGTCTGCAATGTAATTTCTGACACGGGTCGATGACGGAATTGTAATTTAATGAAGCGACACGAATACAAGTCGAATGCAATTCTAACGCGCGATTTTATCGAAAAATACACGTAACCGTCTTCAAAAGCCACGTATACAAAGGCTCTTAATTGTTTTAGGCGGGTTTGTACTAGTGAATTTGCTATTTAACAATACATTGATTTAATTGATTTATGTTCTAATTGATCTGTGTTAAAAATAATGATTTACCTGAACATTTTTTCCCGTTAACTGTAAACTCGACGCAAGACATGTCTGTACGATAACGGTAAAGATATCTGCTGCACTGCACGTCAGCCAAATGTATGTACACAAAAATGTACTTATGTAGGTACACAAAAAATTGTGGCATAAAATTCGCAATAAGTGAATTTGCATTATTTAAATAGCTTTTGTCATAAATAAACAGTAATATTAACATCGAAACGATATTAAGTACTTCTTCGTTTCAATAATAATTTTCTTTAAGTTGCAAGTAGACGTGGAGCCTTGATCCTTTTTCAATATTAATCAGTAGATTAGTAGTTCTAGTTTTTCTTTGTTAAGTTGCCTACAAAAAATCAAATCTGCATGACTTTTAATCATCTTTCTTCGTGAAAACATGTTTATCATATCGTGAAAACACCTTTATCATAACAAACATAGCTTTATATGATCGAACTTGTATGACAAACACACAACATCATAAGCTCAAGACGACTAATGTCGTAATTTCTGCAACAACCATTTCAGACATTTCTGAGGTACGCAAGGCGGGGAAGCGTCACCGTGATTGATCAATTCTGAATCGCAAAAGTCAAATTCGCTTATTGTTTGCCAATAATAGATGACAAGGAAACCAAAACATGATTATTATTACAATATTTAATTTTGTAAGAAAGGGATGATCCGTAAAAGACCTCAGGCTTGTGATCATGTAACACGATCATGATACTAATATAAATATTTAAATTAAAACAAAAAATTTAAAAAATAAAACACCGTCTGTGTTTGTTGAGCCTCAACAAAATTGTATTGTTATGATATGTCCTTCAGATGTCATTTATTTATATTATTATTCGTATAAATAAATTAATGTAAAAAAACGTTTTAAAATAAGCTTTTATAAAGTGATCTAAAAATAAGAAAATAATCTTTAAATTAAACCAATCCATTTAGCAAATGAAGGCATTTTAGATACCTGTGTACTAACTAGTCTTGCTTGACATATACCTTCTTATTATAAATTATTTTATGAAGAAAATGTTTCCTGCAAAGAATGCAAATCCCGCGACAAGCTTTTATATCATATAATCAATTGTGTAATACATGTACTAAATTGATTGGTTTAATTTAAAGCTTATTTTATTCTTTTTAGATCACTTAATAAAAGCTTATTTTAAAAGGTTTTTTTACATTAATTTATTTTTTACTTTTTAGTGATTTTATTAAATATACTTTTTAGTATATTTAATTCTTTAATTAATATGCAAATATTAAATAACAATTTTTTGTTGATCTTGTTACTGAAATTAAACCAAACTCAATCGTTTAGAAAGACAGGGTTAAAATTCAGTTGCAAAATTCCACGCAAAATTCGCTTGTGTAACGCTTTTGTAATGATTGCGTAACGCTTGCACAACACTTGTGTAAGGCGCTTGTAACACTCACATAATGCTTTCGTAATGTTTGCGCAACGCTTACATAACGCTTGCATAACGCTTGTGTAATGCGCTCGTAACGCTTGCGTAACACTCACATAACGCTTTAGTAATGATTGCGTAACGGTTGCATAACGCGCTCGTAACGCTTGCGTAACACTCACATAATGCTTTCGTAATGATTGCGTAATGCTTACATAACGCTTGCATAACGCTTGTGTAACGCGTTCGTATCGCTTGTGTAACACTAACATAATGCTTTCGTAATGTTTGCGTAACGCTTTCGTAATGTTTGCATAATGCTTTCGTAATGTTTGCGTAATGCTTTCGCAATGTTTGCGTAACGCTTGCGTAACACTCACATAACGCTTTCGTAATGTTTGCGTATCTACCTACTTTCGAACTCTCGGTGCCCTTGTTGCCGTTAGGTGGTAATCGTTAAGCCGAGTTAAAGTCCCCGAGCGATAACAAAGCTTCAGACACTTAGAACTAACTAATCCTCATTAATATACTTTAGGTCTGCTAGGTTATGAGGAGAGACCACAGCTATTGTCATACCATCAACTGGCTGGAGCCAAGTATGTAAGTACTTCCGTTTTTATATTACCTTTAATCTCGTCTTAATGTGGGCTGCATATAATTAAAACAACAATTTGATTCTATTAATTATTTTATTCATATAAAATTTTCGTAAAATTCAATTGACAACATTCCCAAATATTGCTCATAATTTGACTCAAGTAAGTAGGTATCAATCTTTTACAATATCGTCTACATAATTGTACTCGTAGTATGATTGTTTTCTGTAATGTGAGCTATTTAAACCTATTTAACCGTTCATTTTCAGTAGGTACCCACATCTTGTTTGCCAATCATTCATCCTGTGCACCAATTCAAACTCCTGAATTATATTTCTCTTCCTTAATTATAATTATTTGCTTTTCCACCTCTAGTAATTATAATTATTTTTTTGGACACTGTAATTACCTTCACCTTAATAATTACACATTCATTTAAATAAGTTATTGTACCATTTACTATCCAATGGTTCCCGGGAATTAAAATCTTCATTAGCCTTAAATTCACCAGGTTGTATATTAAAAGTAGTATATATTTACTAACTTTTTATTTGGATTTTGAATAATCTGACTATCGTCAGCCCTCGAGATTGAAATCGACTGGGGCCCATCCTAGTTTTAAGAATTCTAGTCCTGGAAATACTTAAGATTAAAAAAATAATTGATTGAAGTTTCTAATTGGGCTTAGTTTCAGAAAGTTATTTCGTAAGAGAAAATTCCCCTGACTTGACATTCAGCGCTTTTAAAATCGATTCTGTCGTGTATGGCATGTCTGAAAAAGAAAAGTGAAAATTTTATAAAATCATTCGTACTAGTTGCGCGGTGTTGTCTACGCTAATATTTTAGTACTATACAAAAATCTGATTGATCATCAAGTGTCATAATAGAACCGATGTGTCGTACCAATGTTGATCCACTCTCTGGGGTCATAGCCGGAGTCTTTCCTGGACTCCATTATGCATTGTCGCAGCACGTGTGTCACGCCATGTGCGGTGCACAGCCCCATCTCACCCACAGCTGACGTACGAAAACAAAGAGTATTATAATTTTATGAAAATCCTAGAAAAAATGAAAACCGTAGGAGTACGCAACTGTCTTCAACAACTATTTCTAGCCTGTTTAGTATTTCTTAAAAAGGCGTCAGAAATCTCTTTAGGCTCTACAAAGAATTTTGCCCACTCTTTGGCTTTCTTAAACAGGTTTTTTTACCTCCACACCTAGTACTTATTATACTCATAATTTAAACAATGCATCGATTTCACAAAATTATCACATACCTTTAGACCCAAAAACACCTTTCGGATTTGTAGAATTTTCACTAAGCATAACATTCATCTGAACTGGAATGTCCTTCGAAATGTTAACATAATAACTTAGAGCGTCGTTAGAAAGTAATTTGCCAGTTTCCTTATCGTATACTAATTTTTCCGATGTAAATAAGCCAAGGCCTTGTACATAGGCTCCTTCTACCTGTAGGTTTGTTATATAACTTTTAGTACATACATTGTTACGTAACAGAAACAAATTGATTTCTCATTTTCTAAAAAGTAAATGTATTATCTATAATCCAACAAAATAGCCTGGCAGTCTAAAAAGTAGACAGTTTCACATTATAAGACTTTATAATTATAAAAACTTTCAGTTTTAAGCTGCAAAATAACTACATTACACGCTTTACATACCTGTCCAATATCAACGGCAGGGTTTATGCTCGTTCCGACGTCTTCTAATACATCTAGCCTGTTAAGAACGTATTTTCCAGTGAGTACATCTAATTCTCCTTCCAAAACAGCAGCTGCGAAAGTACTGTAATTTGCTAAATCTGGTTCCTTATCTGACATCATGTATTCGGCAACTAAGTCCACTTGTAACTCGCCGGCTTTTTTTATAATATCCAACCAACTGACATTTGAGGAATCGTCGATTATCGATTTTAGTCTATTTTTAAGGATGTTGCATGCTTTCATTGCTGCGTAACAAACGCATTCAGTTGTAATACTACCTCCTGAATAAATATTGTTTGCAGCGACATAACTAAAGTATGGTAGTACCGTCACTTGGTCAATCGAAATGCCTAATTCATAGGCAACAACCTGTCTAACTTTAGTGTTTGCTCCTTGCCCCACTTCAATCCCACCTGTAGAGACCGTCACACTGCCGTCTCCTTTGTAGACACTTATCATGGCGCTATAGTTAAGATAGAATTCGATTGGATACGTCATTACATTAATTTTTATGGCTTTTTTTATCCAACGATTAGCTCTATTGAATTGTTGAATTTCATTGTATCGTCTTTCATAGTCTGATTTTTCCTTTACAGTTTCTATGAGTTTTGGAATGTCGTTATCCTCTTTCCTCATGTTGATTAATCGAACGTCTGTTGGATCTTTGTCTAGTGCAAATGCAATGTGTTCTATTATGTGTTCCATAGAAGCGATTGCTTCTGCCATGCCTGTAAATAAGTTCATAAATATAAGTTGAAGACTTTACTTTAAAAGTGCGTATAGAATTAAGTTGTTTAAATTGTGCTCTTATTTAGTATCAAATCTTTATAAAATAACTTGGACATAATAGCATATGAACTACTAGCGTAGTATGACATATTTTTAGTAACTAACCAGGAGCTCGCATGGCGGTGTTACAAGGAAGATCAGTGAGTACAGTGGATGTCTTTAAATTAAAATAGTCCTTATTATAACAGTTGGCGAAACCTCTCACAATATAGAAGAGGATGTTGTCGTTAGAGGAGCAACCTTTGTCTCCTATTACAGATGCATCAAGATATTGTATCTTCCCATTAGTATCTACTCCTACCTGAAATGGAGATAAAGTTAAATGTCTATTTAATCCATGACTTGATTTTATAAATACTGGCAACATTTAAATTGTTGATTTCAATTCTAGACGCCACAAAAATTAAAAAAAAAACATGATACAAATATAAAAACACAATGAAAAACACGTTATCTTGTTCTATTATCTATCCACAATTTATTCAATAGATATGATTTTATGAAATATTTAATCCAAAAAATACCTCATATTCCCATTAGCTAGGTAATCTTCTACCCGAAATAGTCAAGTTAGTTGACAAAGGTAATATGAACCGGCAAGGACGATTCATCTTGGACGCAACCAACGCACATGCTGTGGCCACTTGTCCGATTCTTGTAAGTTTGCCTCCAAAACCACCGCCAATACGAGGCACTGTTACGACAACGCTGTTAAAATGAAACGATCAATCAGTTACTACGCGAAAGTAAGTTCGTTACCTAATAGAAGAGATGACGTTGTAAATTATTCCATAACACTGATCCTATCGATCCTAATTTGTAAACAATGAGTTTTGGTCGTTTTGACGTTGCGCCTTATCGTGAAGGTGTCGATGTAAATTCTAAGAATGCTGATGTTGCTATATCATTTTATTTCACAGAGTAATCCCCCATGTATAAAATAACAAAATATAATTTAATTCAACTTACTAACTAACCTTCATATTAAGACATCGGGCGATAGCATTCTGCGCTAAATCTACCCATTGACTCGACACGTATACGTTGAGTCTCCCATCCACAGGAATTACTACACAAGACATAGGCTCAAGATAGTAATGACACTGAGACCCGGTTTCATAGACGCCTTTGATGACCTTCGTAGTATTAGTTCCTCTGCCTTTAGGTTCAATTTTCAAATCACTGGGTACAAGTCTCTTGCTATCTTTCTTCGCTTCGTCTATGGTAAGTACTGGACGAGCGTTGCTGACATTCTTATAAGTGACTTTCACCATTGTAGCGGCTTTGGCAGCTAACGCCTCAGAGTCAGCTACGATGATAGCCACCGGTTGTCCGTAGAAAAGAACCTTATTAGAGACTACAATCTCTTCTTCCTCTACCAATGCCGTTAATCCAGGAACAACGAAGGAGTTCACCCCTGGAAAATCTTTCGCTGTGTACAACTCTAGAACTCCATCCATTTTCTGCAAAATGAGAATCTATTATTTTAAACTCTATTATTAAATTGTCTTATAACGAAATTTAATAATTTATAGCTGAATTTCAGTACAATTTATTACATATTTATAAATGTAACGACTACAATTTAGTACCCACTTACCAGCGCTTCAGAAGCATCTATATTTTGTAACTCCGCGTTGTGCACAGTTGACAAGACAAAAGCACCAAAGACTTCGTTTTTCATAGGCGGTACATCATTTGTAAATTGTGCTTCACCAGCGCTTTGGATGAGTCCTTCGTACTTCTCGACTGGTTCAGTAAGAGGATACTGAGAAGGATCGGTCTGAAACTCCTGCTTGCCGCTAGACACAGGACGCTCCAGAAGGAATCCTCCTGAACGGAGACGAGGCAACAAGCAGCCTTTTGGGCTTATATTTAAGATGAACTGTAAGAAAGAAGAATATTTTCATAATACAATATGTAATGAATCCAAACACCATATCAAGCTACCTTTAGAGGTTAAAAATAAAACTTATGACTAATCTGTTACATTTTTAGATTATTTTTCAGTAATAGGGTATTGTAAGTTTTAGGAGTCATTCGTATTTTACCTACCTTATAAAACAGTCCAATGGCCAATTTCTTGCGACATTCAGGAGAAGGCTTCGGCGGCTCGAACACTGGAATGACTTCTGCTTCCAACATTTTAATAGCACCTTGAAGAACTTCGTTGTTGAAGATGTTCTTCCCCACCAGATACTCTTCCGTAAGAGTAGCGTGTATGAAAGATTCTGATATGTTGCCGTACACGATGCTTGCACATTCAATAATATTTTTGGAGTCCGTTACTAACAGAAATCCTGCGTTTACTATTGCTGTTGAATTTTGACTTCTCGGAGCAATCTGTAAATGATATCTTACAATAAAAGTCCATACAGCAGTGATCAAAATTAATATTAAAATCCGTTCAGGGAAATTTTAACATACTTTACCTAATTTTTTGGTTACTTATTTACCTTGTAGCTCCTAAAGACGTGTGAGCTGTATTCTGGCATTGACAACTCCTTCTTTTGCCCATATATATTTTCTGCAATGAGCGCATTTTTTAGATACAGCAATGTTACAGAACACAAACTTCCTGTTTACTGTAAAATCTAATTTTAAATTAATTTAAACTACAAGAGGCCACAACAGCTTATCTTTATTTTTGAAATGTAGAGCTAAGTAAATGTTTAAGAATTTTCTTCAGTAATCCACTGTCAGTAATCCAAACTCAGCATTTTCTGTTTGGAAGACCAATGTTAAAACCTCTAGCAATCACTACTTGCTTATATTAGCCATCGTCCAAGTAAAAAACTGTAACCTGTGAAATACTTACTTATTGTAACTGTAGCACCCACAGCGGCGAACAAAACAAATATGTCCGATTCAAAAGAAGGTTTTTTGTGTTTTGTCATCAAATTACCTGCTAGAGACCCGATCTAAAATTGAATACACATAGATGATACCACAGATTCAATTATATTAATAATAATGAAATATTCATAGTAGCCTGGCAAATAAACTTTTTACTAAATCATACTGTTTAGAGACATCATTTGCTTTTCCGTCCAAATAAAAAACTTTAAGTATAGTAACAGCGTTTTGTAGAATTTTAATGACGTTACAAATTTATTACTAGAGGAATATGATGCTTTCGGCGTTATAGATTCGTTTGTAACGTATATTAACTTCACCTTTCTCACTGGTATATGAGCAATCAACTCTTTATGTTTAGCGAACTCGGCGAGATAACCGAACTCAGGCCGTGTCTTCGCCAATTCCTTGAACAGCGTGATGCAGTCCTGTATCGTCATGTTGGCGCCCAGCAACAAGTTCTGGTCGAACTCATACTCCTTCAATGACCTCACGTCGCGGATGTCGATTAGGTTTCGTGGAAGATCATAGATTGTAGCGAGAATACCTGGCCGTAAAAGATTAAAACACAATTTAACGGACTTGAAATAATGTAAGGTACAGTTTGAAGCATTTTATTTCTTTATCCCAGCTTATTCATGTTTTAGGGCTTAATGACTAATTTAGAATATGTTCTAAGGTGCCAATAAAGCCCACTTGTAACTTGAGACACAACTTTTATTGGCTTGCATTTTTTTCTCTTTTCTTACTCGGCCGACATTGTTATTCGATTTGGGATCCATGATACCTTTATTTATCGAATATACCCATAAAATATTACTAAGTCAATAAGTATCACAACGTACGTTTAAGGAATTTTTTTAATACTTAATAACAAATTACCTCTCGACGTATTTCCATCCACCAGCATATAGGAATCATCGCTGATAATGGTTAAAATTTGGAAGATCTGAGCTTCACTATAAACTTTAAAATATTTCTGTTCTTCATTTGTGCCGACTTTAAAGTCTAGCTCAATTACGTCTATGTTTTTAGGAGTTATCGTCGACTCATCCATAATGCTCCAATCACTGCCATTGCTACTAGTGGAAGACCTTCTTTCACAAGCATTTTTGTAATTTTTACAAGCACAAAGATTTTCATTATCTTTGACTATATCACATAATTTGGCACTGGCATCTATTGCGAATGATTTGGCAGTATCCAATATTGGCCTGTACCCGGTACACCGATATGTATTGCTGCCGAATGAGTCTTCCATCTCAGCCATTGTACGGTTTTTATCTAAAAGACTATATAAATGAACAGCTTCATTAAAAACATATTTGTAAAGCACATTAATAATGAACTACGCACATTAGTGATGTTAGGAATAAAGTTCAAATTCATATTTTTTGCTGCTCTTATTATATTCTTCTTGAAAAGCAACCCTGTCATCATCACAGCACTTAATATCGTTTAATTAAATATGAATTCTGACCTGTAAAGCTGCATTTCCCAGCCTCCTGTACAATACCCACATTGAGTGGCATGGAACGCGGCCGTCCGCGACTGGATCTCATGGTAGCCTAATTGTTTGTTACCCAGGCCTTCGATCGTAGTGATCTCCCATCCTTGGCAAGTGAAAACCAGGACTAGACACTGAAATTTATCAAATTTGACTTCATGGGCTCCATGAACGACTTCCGTTTACAGAAATATTCATCTCGAGTTTTCTATATTTAGGACTAGCTTTTTCGCGATAAAAAGTATCCTATGCGCTTTCCCAAGTTCAGTTCTATCTTCATACCGAATTTAATCATAATCGGTTCAGTGGTTTAGGCATGAAAGCGTAACAGACAGGCAGACAGAGAGCGTTACTTTCGCATTTATAATTTTAAAGTAGTTAGAATTTATTTAAATAACTTACTGAGTTGACGGAGAAGGTCTCAATCTTCCCTGAAGTGTGGTTGTATGCGCGGACAGCCACCACGCATGCGCCGCAGCCGCCCTGATGACACATGGACTTGGTACCCATAAGGGCCAGATGATAACGAAGATACGCATTGAGACTTGTGTCTCGAAGAATCTGTGTGTCCACTACAAAAGCATTTAGTGTTTTTACCAACTAACCAATTTTTTCAAACGTTATCTACTCGTAGATTATGAAATACAGTGGAAGCGTTCATAGCCTGAAGGGTTGCGTCGGTCTTAATCGAGGAAGTTAGGATAGGGAATACGGTCGGAAATTGGGTGACCGCTAGTGACAAAAATCTTGTGCGTTTCCCTGCTTCGGTGGACATTCTATGCAGATTCTGTTGCTATGCTGATTCTGGTTGGCGTTAGGTGACAATTTAAGCCAATTTGGGTTGGCCTCTAACCCCTCCGCCAATTTACACTGGAGCAGCGTGGTGGACTATGCTCTAGGCCTTCTCAGTTATGAGGAGAGACTCATGTTCCGTAGAGATTTAAATATAGCCAGGTATTAGAAAAAACTTTATGAGCCAAATATAACATAATTTTTTTTTTAATCACTACGATGGGAAAATAGCAAATACCAATTCTTTAAAATGTAGCCATCACGTCTCCTGTCATCTGATCGTTAGTACTGAAAAATTATATTTCCCTATTATTTAATAATAGTATTATTTTAATTACCTGAACATTTCTTCCCGTTCACTGTGAACTCGATGCAAGACATGTTTGTAAGACAACGTTCATAAGATATCTGTTAGTACCTACAAAGATACACGTGCGTTAAAATTCTTATTCTAATAAAAAATGTATACTTATTTATTATTATAATTACACATTAATAGGTACGTACGAAAAAATGTTTTATTCAGACGTTTTTTGTGTCCGGGGAAAGCCAGTCGATTACAATAAATTAGAATTATAATACTACTAGACGACGACCGCGGCTTCGCCCGCAGAAGATAAGTTTAAAAAATATTGGCTTCATCCTAAGGGAACCTATAATCGGGATAAAATCTATCCTATGTTTTATTCCTGAATGGAAACTATCTGTGTACAAAGTTTCAGCTTGATCCGTTGAACGGTTAGAGCGTGAAGGAGGGACAAACATCCAAGTATCCAAACATCTGTACAAACTTTCACCTTTATAATATTAGTAGGATTTATAATATTAGTAGGATAGTAGGATATTATTATGGTTACTAAACGTTCGGTTAAAATTTTGAACATGGAATTCGATCAAAACGAATTTTTTCCTTCGGCTGTAATATTGTCATTTGTCATGCCAACTAGAGAACAATAAGACACTTTAAAAGAAGTACAATTGGATAATTACATCTACGGAATTGATAATGTTATTGTTAATAAAATTGATAATGTTGATAATGTTAATTATATTAATATTCATCTATACTCTATACTACTAAATAAAATTGAAGTGTCTGTTTGTAATATTAAAATAACCGCTTTTTACTAAATGCATACGTTTGTATACACGATACACATACCGAAATAACACTTTTTAAATTTTTTGTCTGTCTGTCTGTCTGTCTGTTTGATCCGGCTAATCTCTTAAACGGCTGGACCAATCTTGACGGGACTTTCACTGGCGGATAGCTAATGTATTAAGGAGTAACTTAGGCTACTTTTTTTAACTTTCGTTTCGATATAGGTTTCCCGAAGCGAAGCGAGGGCGGTTCCTCTAGTATTTTCATAAAAATATACCAAATGAATTTAAAAATTTTAATTAAAATCCACCTGTGTTTGTTAAGTACCGGTTATATCAGGATCAGTATGTCAAAATTTATTGAAGTAAGGTAGTAGGTAGTTTAAGGTTTTATTTTACCACGACACAGTTTTTTCTATGGTAGGTTTTGCTTCGCTATCGTTAAAGTTGGATAAGTAGGGTGTTCTATGCGAGGCAATGATATCGCTAAGTAACTGCAG
>LGAG01000020.1:980707-999661 GCA_001278395.1 Lerema accius
ACACCGGTTATATCAGGATCAGTATGTCAAAATTTATTGAAGTAAGTATTAAGGTTTTATTTTACCACGACACAGTTTTTTCTATGGTAGGTTTTGCTTCGCTATCGTTAAAGTTGGATTAGTAGGGTGTTCTATGCGAGGCAATGATATCGCTAAGTAACTGCAGAATGGGAGAATCTCTCCCAGTTCCACTCCCGTACTCCCAGTATCAGTACTCCTTCTGAAGTAGAGGTCTTCAAACCTCCCAATACGCAGAGTAGGAGCAGGGAGAAGCGCTTCACGTGCTTCATGATTACCGCGTGGGTCGTGGACAAAGGTTTCAGTCGTCAATGGTCTATAAGGCCTCAAGATGGCACATGCACTGTCCCTCACATTTTATAAAGAAGATGGGAAGAGGATTAAGATTGCATTTTTGGACGTCCCCGTAGCCTAGTTGGTAGTGACCCTGCGAAGCGAGGGCTCCCGGGTTTGATTCCCGGCCGGCGGGTCTTGGGTGATGTGTTATTTGTGTTGTCCATGTCACCTGCGACACAGGAAATCCTACTGCGGGGGTATGAGTGTGTTAGCATTTATATTTATTCCTTTATATTCGTAAGGGGACGAGTGAATACGTTTATGTTACATGTAAATTTTTTTTATAAAATATCCACGAACTACTCGCAGTTACGATACACTCAAAATTTCGCCTAACAATTAGAAACCCTAAATATTCATCAATTTTACGACTAAGACTTGAATTGAAATTTTTGCGCTAAACATTTTTCTGACTGTTAGAGCGTGGAGGTCTGGAGGTAAAGGGGCTTTGCTAAATAATAAAACAACAAATCGGTAAAAATACTCGTTTTTTTATTTAATAATATCATTACATTAGCTTTGACATCTTGCTTACTTTCGATTGTTATCTACAAATCCGTTTTCACATTGTTTGCTTGCTATAACAGAAGAATAATTAATTCACAAAATTTATTTTTATGCTAGTAACATATCCATAAACAATTTTATTCCCTTCAACCATTAAAAGCCTATTTCATTACACCTTTATTATAATTACATAATATTTAAAAGAGCTTTTACACTCAAAATCTGATTATAACTAAATTATGAAAGAAAGCTTGTTTATTTCACCTACATCTACAAAACAATTAACCAGTTTAAAATGATTAAATCTATACAAATCGATGAATTTAAATGTTATATGCAGCCTCAGACCAAAAAGTATATAGGTATAAACTCAAGTCTTCAGAACAAAATAAAGTATATTAAAAACTGAAACCCGAGTACAAAAAAAAACGCTCTAAAAACTAAGAAAATATTGATAGAAAACAGTTAGTGAAGATTTTAGGACCAGGAAACGGTAGGTATAGAAGATATGGAGGTGTAATTTTTTTAACTAGATATATTTTTTGGTGTGAGCATGCAACATGTTAATTACTGCAACTATGGTATGAAATGATTAATAAATTAATAAGGTGAAAAAGGTTTATCCTTGGTATGGTGGCGTACAATTCTTGACTGCTGGTTTTATGTATGAACCATACCGCATGCAGTCCAGATAAATGTTTGATACGTGTCTTCTATTGGAGCCTTAGATTCAAGAAGTTATTTCGTAAGGGTCAATTCACATGGCTTAACATTTAGCGCTTTCAAAATGGATTCCGTCGTATATGGAATATCTGAAACAATATGTTGAGGTGAAATATAACTATAACATTCATCCTGTCTCTTGAATCTGATTGATGTTGAAAAGTCGTCATTTTTGAAAAAAAAATCTTCACCAAGTGTCGTAATGGAAATAGGGTTTCTTACCAATGTTGATCCACTCTCTGGGGTCATAGCCGGAATCTTTCCTGGACTCCATGATGCACTGCCGAAGCACGTGTGTCACGCCGTGTGCGGTGCAAGTACCCATCTCACCCACAGCTAGATAATGAAGACAGTATAATTTACTAGTTTTTCGCCCGCGGCTTCACCCGCTTGGAATTCGGTTATCGCGAGACTTTTTCGCATTAAAAAGTATCATATGTCCTTCCCTAAGTTCAGTTCTATCTTCATACCGAATTTCATCAAAATTGGTTCAGTAGTTTACGCGTGAAAGCGTAGCAGACAGACAGACAGAGTTAGTTTCGCATTTATAATATTAGTAGGGATTGTAATGATGTTCGAAGGTAAAGGAACTGTTAGACGTTAGATCCTTTGTTAGTAAAAATATTAGTGGTTGTTAATTCGTTAGTAAAAACAGAAAGGTGATTGTGGAAGTTATTCATAATGAAGGTTAGCCCTATTAAGAGATATTCAGTTAATAATTGTTAATATTCGTAACCTCTGAGGACAAATGTTTGCCTCTTGTATAAGTGTACTCTGGTTCTAAAACCACGATCACAACATAAGTCAATTGACGACTGACTAAACCAAGAGAGTGATGCGTTAAGTAATATACACTAGACTAAAAAATATAATTAAATGAGAAAGCTGCTTAGTTCATCATTTAAGAACAAATTCAACATAAACCATGTCATACCTTTAGTACCCAAAACACCTTTTGTGTTTGGAGAATTTTCTCTCAGCATGACATTCATTTCAACTGGAATATCCTTTGCTAAGTAAACATGATAACTTAAAGCATCGTTGGAAAGTAATTTGCCGGTTTCTTTATTGTATACCAAATGTTCTGTAGTGAAGTAGCCAAGTCCTTGCACATAGCCACCTTCCACCTTGAAATAAAAACATAATTGGGACTATTATTATAATTAATTAACTTGTTAGTCATGCTGACTAAGTTTAGTTTGGAAGATTTTACACATCTGTGTTTTGATAAGCATTTTTTTTCCAATATCAGAAACTAAGACCACTTTGTAGTTTTTTTAGTGGCTTTCATTCAACGATATTTACGTGTGGTTTTAAATGATATCCTTGCCCCAAATTAATCTTGCAACTTGACGGCCAAAGTTCAAAGAAAAATTGCGCTCAAACATCATAATGATAGTTAAACATTTAACAAGTTCAAGATACGATACCTGTCCAATATCAACTGCAGGATTTATACTCATTCCGACATCTTCTATTATATCAAGTCTGTTGAGAATGTATTTTCCCGTCAGCACATCCAACTCCCCTTCCAAAACACCAACTGCAAATGCGCTATAATTCAATACATCCGGCTCTTTTTCTGACATCATGTATTCGGCAACTAAATCGATCTGTGATTCACCAGCTTGTTTAATAATTTCCAACCAACTAGCATTTGGAAGGCTTTCTGTTACTGGCTTCAGTCTGTCTTTCAGAATCTTGCATGCTTTGACTGCTGCATAACAAATGCATTCGGTTAGAGTGCTATTTCCTGTGCCATAATTATTCGCAGCGACATAACTGAAATATGGCAGTACCGACACTTGATCGATAGAAATGCCCAATTCGTAGGCAACAACCTGTCTCACTTTAGTATTTGCTCCTTGCCCTAATTCGACGCCCCCAGTTGCCACCGACACACTGCCGTCTGCTTTATAGATGCTTATCATGGCCATGTAATTTCCCAAGTATTCTACTGGGAACTCCATCACACTAATTTTGATGGCTTTCTTATTCCACCGATTGGCTCTGTTGAACTGTTGAATTTCACTGTTACGTCTATCGTAATCACATTTTTTCTTCAAAGTTTCTATAAGCTGTGGAAGATCACTGTCCTCTTTCATGTTAACTAATCGGACGTCCGTGGAATCTTTATTGAGTACGGATGCTATGTGTTCTATTATATGTTCCATGGACGCAATTGCTTCTACTGTGCCTAAAAAATAAGAAAGAATTACATAACAATGTTCGTTGTTAAATTTATTCGGAGTAATTTGACCTAATCTCAACATTTTTATGCTTTTAAGGATTATATGTATACATATCATACCTATATAGTACAGACCTAAGCTTAATATAAGACATATCTGTAATACCTCTTTTTATATATTTCAATTGAATTTAAAAATTGTTGTCAGCTGACATTGATAAGATGACTTGGGGAAAATAAATCCAAATTAAGTAGTCATGTTTTTAAGTAGTTAAAATCTGTTTTTATAATTACCAGGTCCTCGCATGGAGGTGTTTGATGGAAGATCAGTAGTTACTGTGGACAGCTTCAAGTTAAAGTAGTCCTTGTTATAACAATTGGGGAAGGCCCTTACAGTGAATTTCAGAATATTATCGTTTGGGGAACAGCCATCATCTTCTATTATAGATGCATCAAGATACTGGATCTCTCCGTTATTATCTACTCCTACCTAAAATAATAGTAAAATAAAAGTATCAACCTGTGTAAGTCCATAGAAATAAATAAAGTTGCTGATAATAAACTAAATCACTTTCGAGACGTTTTTGCATTTGTAGTTGTTTACGGTCGGTACAGAGAAATATTACATTATTATGCTATTTATATTTATACTTTTTTGACATTTTTATAGGTGCATCAATTAAACAATACACTTGAAAAGTGAATATTATTAATATTAAACATATAACATTTAATTCTAGTCTTCTTTAGTTTGGGAAGTCAAAGGCTTACGACGACCATGTTTCAACATTGGAATTATTTCACTGAACAAGAAATATCAATACAAGCCATAAGAATAAATATAATTATTATTTATTTGACATTCACTGACACTTTACTGTAAATTTAATTTCTTCTTCAAAAGTTTCAAAACGTAACGCACCTTATTTTCCAGATAGTACAATGAAATTTCATTTTCAAGTTTAGAATCCCTGTAAATATACAAATACTTACTACTACAAATAAAAAAACATCTCGAAAGTGATTTACCTACTTCTTCAAGTCGGGTTACCTCGTATTCACACTGACTAGGCAGTCTCTTGCCAATGATGGTTAGATCGGTCTTCAATGGTAATATAAACCGGCAAGGACGATCCATCTTAGATGCAACCAACGCACATGCCGTGGCCACTTGTCCGATTCTTGTAAGTTTGCCTCCAAAAGCACCGCCAACACGACGCACTATTACGTTCACGCTGGTAACGGCACACATTATATGTACTTATTAATTTGATATTTAACAATAACAAACATTGAACCATAATTTTAAAGTATTAAAATTGAAAAAAATTATTTTATATTTAAGGGACAACAACCCAGTAAGGTAAGTTACAACTCCATTCATTACTGTGCCCGATAAATTTATTGTGCTTTAATATTTATTGCAAGATGTTTTTAACCGAACTTTATAAGGAATCAAACGCTTCATACTTCTTCAAATTCAAGCTGACAGGAGTATATTTCTCCTTATCGTAACAACCAAATTATGTTATATGGATAAGTTTGTGATCGACAGACTAGAAGAATGCACGACTTAGTTATCTCTTTCCACCGCCTTAAGAACGTGCAGCAATCTTTTATGGAACTTGGTGTAATATTGTATAACAACATTTCAATGTTAATACGTGACTTGCCTGATGAATTAATTAAGAAGCGTGTAAAAGCACAACTTATTGGCAAGGGTTATTATAGCACAGTTGAATATATAATTAACAAAGATGCATGGAAATGAACAGCTCTGCAACCGATTCCACTCAAATAAAATTAAAATAATGTATTGTTATTGTTTTTTTTTTAACATTTGCGGAGGAGCGTTTTTCCCCTTTCTTCTCTTCCATATTAAAGCACCTTTACGAAACGGGGGTAAATAAAAAAAACATTGATTGATAAAAAGTAATTGAGAACACAATGAATTCAGATTCCAAGCAAAATGCAGCTGTCATTTTAGAATGCCAGCTGGAATTAATCACAAATGATTCAACATTGAAGTCGTCCTAGAGCGTATGAGGCTAATAAACTAATAGCCCAGACATATTTAAAATTACATATATCAACTTACTCGCTTAGACTCTTATTAAGACATCGGGCGACAGCACTTTGTGTCAAATCTACCCATTGACTCGCTGCGTACACATTGAGTTTATCATCCACAGGAACCACCACGCATGTCATAGGCTCGAGATAGTAATGATACTGAATTGGGGTCTCGTACACGCCTTTTATAATCTTCGTAACATTAGATCCTCTGCCTTTAGGTTCAATTTTCATATCACTGGGTACAAGTCTCTTGCTATCTTTCTTTGCTTCGTCTATGGTAAGTACTGGACGAGCGTTGCTGATATTCTTATAAGTGACTTTCACCATTGTAGCGGCTTTGGCAGCTAACGCCTCAGAGTCAGCTACGATGATAGCCACTGGTTGTCCGTAGAACAGAATCTTATTAGAGACTACAATCTCTTCTTCCTCGATAATACCGGCAAATCCTGGGGTAACAAAAGTATTCACTCCCGGAAAATCTTTCGCTGTATACATATTTAGGACTCCATTCATTTTCTGAAAAGTGAGTATTATTTGGAGAGAATAAGTATAGAATTATTAAAAAAAAATCTTGAGTATCTAAATTTTATTTAATAATATAAAATTAAATATTATGTTTGGAGTCAAGCAACCTTAGATCATTCTCTTTGTCTGGATGCATGTTCTCGAAGCGAATAATAAATAAATTTTAGCGATTTGGCAATTTTTAAATCAATATGTTCACTTACTAAGGCTTCAGAAGCATCTATATAATCTAACTCCGCGCTATATTCAGTTGATAGAACAAAAGCACCAAAGACTTCATTCTGCATAGGTGGTATATCATTGATAAACTGAGCTTCACCGGAACTTTGGATGAGACCTTCGTATTTCTGCACTGGTTGATTGAGGGGATATAGAGAAGGGTCGGTCTGAAACTCCTGTTTGCCACTGGACACAGGACGCTCCAGAAGATATCCTCCTGAACGGAGACGATGTAATGGGTAGCCCTTTGGACTTATGTTTAAAACGAACTGAAAGAAAGAACGGTAGACATTTTTTTAAGTTAAGTACTGATATTACACAATTTCTTTAATGAAAAGAAGATCTCATCAAAAGTATAATAAATAGTGATACTTCTAAAATGCATTATGAATAAATAGTCGTACTGTATAGACTATTAAATTTTTTACTACACTGTCTGAAACGGTATGTGTTTGTTTGTGCTTTCAAACAGATATTTCGGAAATTTAGGTTACAACTCTTATGAGACAAATTTTTTATAAAAACTGTTGATGATTTGAGTACCTTATAAAATAGTCCAATAGCCAATTTCTTGCGGCATTCAGGAGAAGGCTTAGCGGGGTCGAACGCTGGCCTGACTTCTGCTTCCAACATTTTAATAGCACCCTGAAGAACCCCGTTGTTGAAGATGTTCTTGCCAACCAGGTACGCTTCCGTACGGGCAGCGTGTATGAAAGATTCTGATATGTTGCCGTACACGATGCTTGCACATTCCACAGTATGCTTGGCATTTATTGTTAATAAAAATCCTGCGTTCACTATAGCTGTTGAGTTTTGACTTCTCGGAGCAATCTGTTCTTAGCAAGATAAACTTAGTAATGACAATATCCTCCAGTAAAAATTCAAGCAATTATCCGGCAAGTAAAATGTTGTGAAGAGCAGTTTACACTTTACCAGCGTAGTTTTTTTATGGAAATGGTTGATATGGTAACGTATTTGCGATCATGGATTTAAAAATAAGGAAGTGATGTGTAAAGAAAAGAAAAGTTCCCTTTATGAGGTTTCCAGTTTGGGCACGGAAAAGTAACCGTTATTGGTGGTATCAGCCAGTGGCATCTAAGAAGTTAAGTTCCGAAGAGTGACCGGATATGAGGAGAATATTTATACAATTAATAGATCTTGATGATGACGATAATCAATTGAAAATGAGATATCATCAGAGATAACCATTAGTGTAGATATTACTAATGACAAAACGCTTCATGCTGGTCAAGATTCATAAACAAAAAAATCTTACCTTGCTGACTGAACTAAAACTTTTAGAGGACAGAATTTAATGGATTAAAATATTTCTGTACCTTAGGGGCCATTTAAGTAGTGCGATTTGAGGGGCATTGAGGTTCATGCATGTTAAGATGCGTTATATAGGTGAGAAGGGGTTCCAACAACGCGTTACGTAACACAATTTTTTTATTACTAAAAATACTAGGAATAATAATTCTAGTAACTCGGCAAAATGACAACATCTCTAGATGAAATTGATTATTTGTGTGTTACATAAAATATCTTACGTTTAGGAAGGGGGAGAGGCGTATAAAAAACGTTCAGCGCATTACATAAATGGAAGGGGAAGTTAAATATCTTCTAAAATTGTTACGTAATATTTGAACGCTCCCTTATTCTATATCTATACATAATACAATTAAAAGTTGGGGGGCTCTGTTTGTCTGTGTGTTTGAAAGAGCATCATGTAAAAACGACTGATTTGACAGAACAAATGATGAAGTACCAGTCCACTCTATCAAAAGTTATTAAAATTTAAAGTGTGTATGAGACTTCTCTAACTGACGTGACTGACAGCCCGCGCGGTCAGCCATATAAAAACACATACAACAGTAGGTAATTAGTCATTCATTTTAATCTAAAAAATACACAGAAGCGAAGCGACGGCGACGTCGGGTCCACTAGTTATAATTATGTTAAATTACCTTATAGCTCCTAAATATATGTGAGGGTCCAAACGGAGGCAACTTAAAGCTCACAATGAGAGCCCCACGCATGTCGTACTTCAGAAATTCTGGGATCGACATCTCTTTCTTTTGCCCATATATATTTTCTGTAATGAGCGCCAAATTATTGTTAGTTCCTATGATTGATGATCCCATGAAACCATAGTTAAACAATAAAAAATAATAATTATGCTCCATTTTCGTCTTAAGGAAGTTTTCTCTTAAGTTCGTTTAGTTCGTGAAGTTTCGTCTTAAGTTCGTCGTAAACTTTAAGGTTAAGAAAATGTAGAATTTCGTAATTTTTTGTAATAAAACAATTACATTCTGAGAGTTTTGGGAAACAGGCAGATGATCAACCTTTATTTTGATTTTAAGAACAATGCAGCTCCATTATATATGTATCTTCATTCTTACTACTTATATTTCTAAAATTACTAGACGATGCCCGCGGCTTTGCCCGTCGAAAAGCCGTTAAACAAAATATTGAAAATATCCCAAGAGAAAGTATGATCGGGATAAAATGTATCCTATGTCCTATTTCCGGATGCAAGCTATCTGTGTGCCAACTTTCAGCTTAATCCATTCAACGTTTAGAGTGTGAAGGACCCACAAATATCCAAACATCTTTACAAAATTTCACATTTATAATATTAGTAGGATAGTCAGATACATAACAACCTATTATATCCAATTTATTATTATCGTCGTAAATAATGTTCGCAGTATAAAGTATGTAACCTATTCACTTACTTATTGTCATGGTAACACCCACAGTCGCAAACAGGACAAATATGTCCGACTCAAAAGACGGATTTTTATGTTTTATCATTAGATTACCCGCCAACGAACCGATCTGAAATTGAATAAATAAATTATATTCATTGTATCTGAATTATGATGAGATAATAAGTGACACTAGCAAAGATACTTTTGGAAAAGTTAGTTTTTTTACAATTAAATACTGCTAGGAAGTAATAATCTCACTCTAAGGATACCTGTATGATGTAAGCCATGGATAACATATAAAGATAAAAAAGACATATAAGGTATGGTGGGGTAAGACTAACACACGGGGCAAGACTAACACTGTCTATTATCTCGGTATGCACTTGAAGAAACAACATGTGTGTGTTTTAGCCGAGAACGTTTACGTTTGTTCATCTTACAGACTGGAAGAATTTCGTATTTAAGCTATACGTTGTATCGAGATAATAGACAGTGTTAGTCTTGCCCCGTGTGTTAGTCTTACCCCACCTTACCTTATACCAATGATACCAGTGAGGGCTTGGTCTCAAAAAACTTCTACGTCCAAAACGTATATTTTTTAGATTTTTTATTAATTTTATTTTGGTGCAATTTAACTACAAATTGTTCTTATAACTACTAACTTTGTGTTCTCTAGTCTTCTGGTATAACGTTTAGTTATTAAGTATTGATAGTTTTATTTACCTTTCTAACTGGTATATGAGCAACCAACTGCAAATGTTTAACGAACTCATTAAGGTATGCAAAATCAGTGCGCGTCTTCGCCACATCCGTAAACAGCGTGATGCAATCCTGTATCGTCATGTTGGCGCCCAGCAACAAGTTCTGGTCGAACTCATACTCTTTCAATGATTTAACGTCGCGGATGTCGATTAGGTTTCGTTGAAGATCGTAAATTCTTCCGCGAATACCTGGCCATTGAAATACATTTCAATTTCATTTAATCTGACACTTTATGCTATGTCATTAGCATGGAAAAGCATTCCAAAAGTAAGTTATTATAAATAAGCTATTTATTGTATCCAATAACAAATTACCTCTAGACGTGTTTCCATCGAGCAGCATATAACAATCAAGTCCAACCAATCTCATAGTATGAAAGATCTGGGCTTCACTATAAACTTTGTGATACGTTTGTTCTTCTGAATCATTGACCGCAAAGTTGATTTCAATGACGTCGGTGCTTTTAGGAATTTTCGCTAAGTCATCGATAATGGTCCAGTCACTGCTGTCACTTTTAGTGGAACATCTTCTTTGGCAATTACTTTGAGAATTTTTACTCGCACATAGATCTTCTATGTCTTTGACTGTGTTACATATATCCGCACTGGCATTTACTGCGAATGATTTGACAGTGTCTAATATTGGCCTGTACCCGGTACACCGACATGTATTGCTGCCGAATGAGTCTTCCATCTCAGCCATTGTAAGGTCCTTATCTAGGAGACTGCAAATAAAAGACAAGAAGGTAAAAAGTTGAACGTGTTGTGTAGGAATTATTAGTCGACCAAAATATGGAATTAGTACGACATTAACATTGTAAAATTAACCATAAAACATTTATAGTCATTAAGTGTTTAGAGTCACCAAAGTTGAAAAGCTACCTAAATATCTCAATTATGTATTTAACTTTTTACTCTGAAGAGTTCAGTAAAGTTTCAAAGAACGGGTACATTTGATATCATAAACTATTGAATAATTATGAATACGAGCATGTCTAGGAGTTCTATGATCTACAAAAAGCATTTGATAGGGAAGTTATTTATTGTTGATTGAAAAACTCTCTCGACATTTTTAAGTTGTATCTAACAAATCGCTATTAATATTGAAAAAGTCTGTTCCATCTGCAAACAATACAAAATAAGTGACATACCTAGTTAATTCACATGGTAACTTGTGGTGTACCCCAAGAATCTCTATTAGGACCATTTCTGTTCCTTATTTAGGTATACGAAATCATTATATAAAATCGGTTTACAAAGTTGTTTTACATCATTATTTAACCTTCCAGACTGATTACCATCCTTCTTCGTGATTAAACAGTTGAAGTGGATATTATTGGTAAACGCAAACGAGCTGCCAGTGCCCCAAACCCATGCCGTTCATGGACATCGTACTAACTAATAATATCTACCGCTTCTTTTTACAAGCTTTTATTTAGTTCCACCTGTCCGGTGTTTGTAACGAAATCTTGCAAGCTAAATTTTACCCACTTCTCGGTGTCCTATTGAGCTAATATTTTACACACTGGTCCAGTTCTGATGACAATGCATGTTTATAATAACTATGATGTGATGTGACGATTGAACTCCTCAACGGTTAACAGTAGGGACTTGAAATTTTGCATTTTAACTTTTTAGTCCTTTTTCTTATTAACAAGTAATAAAAGCTTGTTTAAAAAAATATTTTTTAATTTACTTTTGTATATTTAAACTTTCATCATCTTCAGCGCATCCATTTACCATCTGAACGCATATTATGCTATAATTTTTTTATGAAAAAAAAAATTTACTCTGACCTGTACAACTGCATCTCCCAACCCACAGTACAGTATCCACATTGAGTGGCGTTGAAAGCGGCAGTACGTGACTGGATTTCATGATAGCCTGCGTTTTTGCCACCTACACCCTCGATAGTGGTTATTTCCCATCCTTGGCAAGTGATCGCAAGTACTAGGCACTGAAATAATTATAAGAAAAATCTAACCCCATACATACATACAATTCATTTTCTTAACTTGTTCTATTTTTAAAATGAAAACATTTATTTTCTAAGCAGCTTTGGTGAATAATTAAGCTTATGTGATACTAGTTGTTGCCCGCGGCTTCGCTCGCGTAAACTTTTGTCTGCCGCATAAGTTTCGTGACAGATAATTTAATTTATTATATTATGTATTTTTTTACTATTAGCTTCCCGTTCAAAATAAATAATGAAATTAAAATAAAGTAAATATTAAAGGGCGGCTCCCATACAATAAACGTAATTTTTAAGAAATGTTTTACTCGATTTTAGAATACAGGTAGAAACTTGATTATTTTAGTAGGTAAACAAGTAAGTACCTATCCTTTATTAATGATGACGACCCCGTAGCCGTAGCCTCGTTGGTAGTGGCCCCGCCTGCGAAGCGAGTGTTCCCGGGTTCGATTCCCGGCCGGGGCAGACATTTATTTATGTCACAGATAAATGTTTGTTCTCGGGTCATAGGTGTTAGTGATGTGACACAGGGACACAGGGATTCCTACTGTGAAAGTATGAGTGTGTTAGCGTATGAGTGTGATAGCGTTAATGATGATGCGGAACCCTTTATGTGCGACTCCGACTCGCACTTGGCCGATTTTATATACTCTTCGCCTGTATAGTGTGTTCATAAAAAGTACCCCTATATCTTTTCCCATGACGGAGATTATCCATTATGGGATAAATGAGAATTTGCCAAAAATACATAGAGAACACAATTATTAAAGACCAATGCATCATATTGTAGCCTGCACCGCGCCGTGCGTCCGCCGGGCCGCGCTTTTGAAACGCTCTAATGCTCCATTCAAGTCAAACTTATTATCGTGATAACTTTTAAACTGTTCGGCCAAATTACTTACTGTAAAAGACCAAGTTTATCTACATTAAATACTAAAAGTGACTAACATATTGGTTTTGATAAGAGTGTGAAATTTATATACCAAAACAGAACAGTTAAACAGAATCCAATTTAATTAAATTTGTGGTTCATATTTTTGGTCATAGTGGCTTCCACATAAAAGGTAGACATATATACTGTCGCGGACATTTTGTTAGATCATTTAAAGCGGAATAATTCTTCCATACATATTTTTTTGATATCTTGAACCGTTTTCGCAGCGCACGCAACGGAAGCTCTCAAAGATGAATAATTTTCCCCGTTTTTTCCACATTTTCCATTATTTCTTCGCTCCTATGAGTTGCAGCGTGATGTTATTTAGCCTATAAGTTTCCTCGATACATGGTCTATTCAACAAAAAAAGATTTTTTCAAATCGGTCCAGTAGTTCCTGAGATTAGCGCGTTCAAACAAACAAACAAACTCTTCAGCTTTATAATATTAGTATAGATTGAAGTGATGAAATCACTGAAAAGTGTGAATAACACGAATAACATGAAATTGTGTGATTTCCGTTACAGGATTTACGTAAAACTGCGTGCTAAATAGAACAAGTAAAATAAATGGACTGTAGAGTATGTACCTACCTATGACGTGTCATATAAATATGCGCTTAAATTCGTATAAAACACATCACGAACGCAAATGAGACGCGCGAATGATCGTTAGCATCGTTCTCAAACAAATACAAAACACATTGTCTAGGCGGGCGGAGCTTACTTATTGTTTAAGTTCTCGAAGAAATTCGCGTGACGTCGTTCGGATAGAGAGAGATAAATGTGTACCGCTCTTGCTTGCACGCGAAACGTTACACTTTTTCGTGAATGTCGCCGATGTTCATCGATTACGTTATCACATCGGAAAAGTCGTTTGCAAAGGTTTTTGACAATGATGAGTAACTCATGAGTATTTCTTTACCTTGCAATATGTCTACTTACGGAGTTGACGGAGAAGGTTTCAACCTTCCCAAAGGTGTGGTTGTAGGCTAAGACTGCTACCACGCATGAGCCACAGCCGCCCTGGTGACACATAGCCTTGGTTCCCGAGAGAGCCAGGTGATAGCGCAGATAAGCGTTCAGGGTTGTATCCCGAGGAATCTGCTTATCCACTAAAAAAGGATTTTCTTATTGGCACGAAGAGTAACCCTTCGACAGATACTTCAAAGCAAAATCCGAGGTTCCCTAACTTTTTTACGTTATAGACCACTTTCAAAATTTTGCTGGTCCGGTTGACCCCTGATCAAAGACATTTATATTTAAGGGATTACTCATATCCTACAAGTAGCGGTCACTGAGCTTCTAAAATATTGATAGGTGACGTCAAGCAATTAGTTTTGCATTATCGAAGTCAGTAATATCTTCGTGGCCCCCAATTATAATTCTTGAACCTCAATTTTTTTGACAAACAAAAAAGGCATTATCATAGATTCACCTATTTATTTATCTTAATATAATAAAAAGACAGAGTACGTGTGTTTGTCATTGAACTCCTCCTAAACGGCTAGACAAAGGAGAAGGGTCACGATCCATACAAAATTAACCCAGGCCCGGCGCAAACGAAACATATCCCAGTTATTACGTTATTTGACGGACATCACACACCACAAGTTTTTTTTTTTAAATCAGTGGCTAACTTAATTAAATTGCCCTCGTAAGTCAGGATGCTTTTTTCCATAAAAATGAAATAAATCTTGTTCTGAGTATCTATATTATTTTGATATCTATAGATTACATTGTAATATGAGTAGATAACGTTGAGGTTGAGGTTGGTACGGCCATAAGGATGGTCTTCGAGTAGGCAAGCGTAGCACTGCCATGTGCCTGAAAAGGAGTTATTTAAAAGAAAACATACTTTTTAACCGGCTTCAAAAAAGGAGGAGGTTTCTCAATTCGACCGTATAATTATGCTTTTTTTATGTGTGGTCGCGGATAACTTCGTCGTCGAGGTTCCGGGTTCGATTCCCGACCGGGGCAGATATTTATTTGACATTTGTGTTGTCCATGCCACCTTCGAAACAGGTTATCCTGCCCGGGTATGAATGTGTTAGCGTTTATTTAATTATTAAGCGCCGACATCGCTACGCGCTTCGTGTGAGAACACGATCGTCGTGAAGCGACGACGCAGCCTATGCTACGTTTCCCTACTTGAAGACGATGATTATGGCCTATATTCTTATACCAACCTTATATTACAACGTAATCTATCTACCTATATCAAAATAATATAGATACTCAGAACACGATTTATTTCATTTTTATGGAAAAAAGCATCCTGACTTACGAGGGCAATTTAATTAAGTTAGCCACTGATTTCGAAAAAAAAAATTTGTCGTGTGTGATGTCCATCAAATAACGTAATAACTGAGATATGTTTCGTTTGCGCCGGGCCTGGGTCACAGATGACCATTCTCCTTTCAATAAAAAATGTGAGGTATTATAAAGCGATTGAGTATGGCTTCGAACCACAGTTAGACCTGGTGTTAGTGCTGATGTCGAGATTCTTCAAGGGACCCGCCAAACTATTAGAGTTATTGAAACGCCGTCATAGCAAAAGTTGTCCAATATGAAGAACATTTACGAAGTTATTTTGTCTAACACAAGGATTTATATTCACCTCATAGGAAATTGCCTTAAGACATGACCATACGGAAATAGGTAGGTAAATTAATAACTAAGGTAAGGTGGGGTAAGACTAACACTGTCTATTATCTCGATATGCACTTGAAGAAACGACATGTGTGTGTTTTAGCCGAGAACATTTACGTTTGTTCTATCTTACAGACTGGAAGAATTTCGTATTTAACCTATACGTATCGAGATAATAGACGGTGCTAGTCTTGCCCCGTGTGTTAGTCTTACCCCACCTTATCTTATATTACAGATAATTACCTGTACATGTTTTCCCGTTTACTTTAAATTCAATACAAGACATCTTGACAACGTTCTTCTGAAAACTATTGGCAACAAATGACATCCGAAATGGACCTTTTATTATAGTTTTACTTATTATTTAGTATGTATTTTAAAACTGTAGCATGAAATTTTATTACCACCTTAATGAGCTCTTCTTTATACTAGGTACCTACTGCTTGCAACAAGAATTTATAATACTGCATATTTTATTCGTAAAAATACCTCCTGAAGAGTCTAAATATCAGTTTAATTTTATATAATAATAATAATAAAATAAAAACGGAGAACCCGGCTGCTGATCATTAGGGTAGTATTTAAAAAAAATACAGGGTTACAGGGAAATACGTCACGATCCCGTTAAGGGATTATAGGACAGAACATTACCTAGCTGTGGGCGCCAATGTAACGTTGGTAGTAGTACCTACTCCTCCTTTATTTAGTAACTAGTGGACCCGCCCTCGCTTCGCTTCGGGAAACCTACGCCGAAACGAAAGTAAAAAAAAGTAGCCTAAGTTACTCCTTGATACATCAGCTGTCTGCCAGTGAAAGTCCCGTCAAGATAGGTCCAGCCGTTTCAGAGATTAGCCGGATCAAATAGACAGACAGACAAAAAATTTTTTAAATGTCATTTCGGTATGTGTATCGTGTATACATACGTATGCATTTAGTAAAAAGCGGTTATTTTAATATTACAAACAGACACTTCAATTTTATTTAGTAGCATAGATATAGATATAGATTGATTGATTGATGATGATTGATGATGATTGATTGATTATTTTTTTTTTGAATTTTTTTGTATTTTAGATCCTCAATGTTAATTCAAAGCTAGCTACCCGCCCGCGCTTCACTTTGGAAAAAATATAGCATGTGTACTTACTTACTCGTATAAAGTTTAGGTATTTTTGGTTCAAAGTTTCTTCCCTGTTTTGTACCATTTGTAGAGCGAAATTGAAAAATCTGTGAAATTATATTGTAAACAGTATGTTGAGGAAGTTATACTCTCAAAACCACGTTGATATCAATCATGAGTCGCCCGTGAACGATCTTTGAAAAACTCAAATTTTGTACATTCTTTTCACTTTTTTTTATTTTCTTGATCAAATATCGAAAAACTGGGAGACACATATTCATTTAATTTAAGTAAGGGATATTTGTTATAAATTTGAAACCAATCGGTTGATATTTAAAAAAAAATCCATACAAACTTTCGTTGCTTTTTCCAGGAAAACTATAATATTTTCCGGAAAAAAATATAGCCTAGTTTAAGCCCAGACTTAACAGCTATAGAATAAAAAAAGTTTTATTCAAATCCGTTCAGTAGTTTCGGAGATTAGCGTGTACAAACAGACAAACAGACAAACAGACAAACAGACATACAGACAAACAGACAAACAGACAAACAGACATACAAAAATTTTAAAAATTGTAGATTCGTACTCAGTTACTGTTTTTGAGTCACTCTAGATTAGTTTTTGGTAAATATACTCAATGTACAGACAAATTTATTTTACTGTTTTATTATAGTATAGATAATGGTAGGTTTGCGACTTTAAAAGTTAACAAAAACCAAAGACCTATTTTATAGTAGGTACTTTTTTTCATTTCTTGCTTCTAGACATTCTCCTTAACAATAATTAATTACATAAGTATCACTTTCATAATCTATACGAATCCAATGGACCTCATTATAATGAAATCGGCAATGAAAAATGGACATACATAAATACGCTCGAAAAGCATTATTAGTACTTATTATCTTGTCGGGTAAAAATAGTGAATTATTACCAGTAATCCTCTAGCCCTGTCCCCCGGGGTGACGGAAGGGTATTTTCTTCCCAGTTGTCACGGGGGTAACAATTTGTGCCGATTGTTCTCTTTGACAGCTAAGTAGAGGGAACAAATGGGAAGTCTGTTTCTCCTTCTGAATCCTGAAAAATACACAGATCACATCTGTGTTTGTTGAGCGCTGAATACAATTTATTCTTCGATTTATCGCAATTAATATGCATGATGTATTATTAATTATTCATTTTATATATATGCAGGGTATTGTTATTAAATATTCGTAAAAATTCTGTACAATTTTCTTTATGTAAGTTAGGTATGCTTGGGCTAGTCTGGGATGCAGCAGGGCGAAACAACTACTCCAATTACAAAAAAAAATTGCCGAAAAATTAGTTTCTAGATGAAAACTTTATCATAATCCTACTTTCTAGCGAAGCCATAAATATACTTTATTTACATATCTATGTATGTTTGCTATACTTAATATTTCTTTTTAGTAGGACAGTGCAGTAGTTCTGAGTATAATTCCAAACTATAATAAACTAAGTAAGTTTATTTCATCGGAACCCATTACTGTCCCACTGCTGAGCTCGGCTCCTTGCTCTCACAGTGTGAGAGGTATAGGCCATAGTCCACCGCGCTATCCAAGGGTGGACTGGCACAGCTTTGAGAACTTTATGGAGAACTTTCAGGTGTGCAAGTTACTTCACGATGATTCCTTCACCGTAGCAAGTGATAATTAGTATCTAACTAGACGATGCTCGCGGCTCTGCCCGCGGAAAAGTCTATAAACAAAATATTGATTTTATCCCAAGGGAACCTATAATCGGGATAAAATGTATCGTATGTCCTATTCCTGGATGCAACCTATCTGTGTACCAAGTTTCAGCTTAATCCGTTCAACGGCTAGAGCGTGAAGGAGGGACAAACATCCAAATATCCAAACATCTTTACAAACTTTCACATTTATAATATTAGTAGGATTAGTAGGATACGCACATAACTTTTTGAATTAGTGGTGCATACCGTGGGGTTTAAACCTAGGAACTTTAGTTCGGTAGACCAATTTTCAAACCACTCGGCTACTGCAGCTGTTGTAAGTTTATTTACCATTCGATAATTCTGTAAAGGGAAGTAGGTACGCAGTAGTACGCATAGGTAATTTAACACTCAAGTTATAAAAATAATTTTTATCTTTATTTCACAAACGAAATTTTAAACATTATAATAATAATAATTATAAACTGACATTTACTCCATCCAACCTAATACA
>LGAG01000020.1:1008235-1052144 GCA_001278395.1 Lerema accius
TCACAATGGTGAAATAACGAAAGAAGTTAAGAAAAAACAATTACCTACCCTATTTTGAAATGTGACTCCTTTCTTCCTATTAACATTTAATTACGTACGAGAAACCTACAGATAACAGCACAATATACAAAGTTGATTACCTCCACATAATATAACACGTTCGTATACAATTTCTATACCACATGGAAGTTGTTAAATAAATAATTAGGTATTAACAATCGTATGTAAATATAGACAAGCACCTTTCTCGCAACGCTTCAATATTGATTACTGTTATGTTTAAACGTTAATCATAATCAGAATACTCACTCTGAATTTTCAAAAGCTCGTAGTGATTACGTCCGTACTCGTTGGCTTAGCAATAAGAACTACTTGAGAAGAGTCAAGAATAAAGCGTCCAATATGTTGTTTAACTGTCACGTGTCAGCACAAAATAGAAGCATGCGCAAGCGCATCAACTTCAAGGGAATTATGAATTGAATGGAACACAGGCAAAGAGTGAATGCATCGAACGAATGGACGAACGAAATGAGTGAGAAAGAGTCGAAGAAACAAGCTGGATCTGATGGATCATCAAAACAAGTTATTGGTCGCCCTTCGCCGCAATAACTATTTAATTTTACCCTGCTGCGCCAAAAGTATGGTACTTAATTCTTTTCATGTGTATCTATGTATGTCCATTTCTTTGGTACGTACGGTCTAGTCGTTTAAACTTGGCGAATTTCAACGTGTCATTGGATTAGGCTCCATTCTGGGAGTGAGAAAGGCTATAGTTGTTTCATTAAAGCCTACATGTTTCCGTTACTTTGATTCCTTTTTATAGATTTAATGGTAGAGTGTAAATATTAAAAAAAATATTATAGAACATTTATTTTAACGAAACTTAGGTAACATAATATACATTTACGTAGATACTTTACACAAATTAATAATGACTTAAAGGTATCTATTATTAAACATTTAAATAAGTATTTACAATAAAAACATCTACTTATACCTAGAAATATAGTAATAATAAATAATTTATCAAATCGCTTAGAATTTTTACACCTAGTAAAATTAACTATTTACTATTTAGATAACAATAATCATTATTAACATTAACATTATTGGCTTGTTTTGGTGCTTGCCTTTTAACATTTCTATTTTTTTTTGTAGTTAATTCAATTATTGCACAGGTTTGTAGATTTCTTACCAGCGCGTTTTATTATTGGTAGATATCAAGGATTTCCTTAGAACTCTTAGTTCCTTGTTACTTACTCGTAGGTGCAAATCCTTTTCAAATTTTAGGCAGGCATAATAGTTCTGTGAATATTTGTTGCATCCAAAAAGAACATAGGTTAGGTACCTACTATTTTTGATAGGCTTACTGCAAATTTAGATTTTGTCAATAGCTGATTTTCTTTCAACGAGGTTCGATTACCCAATTGTATTCCTTCTTCCTACATTGCTAGCGAACGTGTAGGTACGAGGTTTCGTTGCATCATGTTTAGGCCCACAAACTTCTGAAGCCCAAATAGGTATCTATGACCCAAACATGGAACATCAAAATTTATGACGACACTGCCCAAACGAGGCAAATTGTGAAATTGTCATTCACTCACTCAATCTTCATTCTTTTCGTAGTTTCTAATTCGTCATCAGAATCATCTGGTTCATCAAAAATCAACCTTCTGCTTTGAGTAATAGTTACCCTTTTAACTCTGTACTTTCGCGGAGTCAGTAACACCGGAGGTCGTTCATCAATGGGATCCGAAGTTGTTATTGAGAATGAAATATGAGAATCGTTATCAGTATTGCGATGCTCGACAGTCCTCTTATAGGCTTTTAGTATTTTTCGATCTGGAAAAAAAACAGTAGCTTACAAATAAAAATAATAAAAAAACACAATGTCAAAATAATTTATTTGTTCTTGCAGTACACATAATAATAACTAATACGTTGCTCCTGAAGTTTCGTAAAAATGCCTCGTTAAAGAGAAGAAACGGCGAAAGAAAGTCCTCAGCGCATGTTTTATAAACAATACCTAACTTCTCTAAACACACATTTCACAACAATAACATTCTTATTATTATCGCTTGTACATACATCCTCAGTCAAATCAAGTTCACCTCATGACCTTTCACATTTCACAGATAAAAAAATTGACACATCCACTACCTATGACACTCACATTATAAGAAAAAACCGAAAAGAAAAATATTACATCACATGAACGCCTTAAATCGGATATCGAAAGTGAATGACCTACGTCATAGCAAGGTTATAAAAGAATAAATAAATTGTTTATGTAAAATATAATGGGTTGGCACTCACTAGTAGGTACCTAGGTACTATAATATGGGTATATTTTATTTACCTAAGCCTAACCAATATCGCAACAAAAATATCGATAGGTATTTGAATTAAAATGTAATTCGATGATAGATACAGGAATAACGATGTTAATAAATTAAAAAAAAAACATTAATTAATCAATAAATCACTTACTTTTATTAATTTTCATCGCTTTGTATCGTTCAATTCGTTCTCCGAGCATTTCGCAAATCTCAGATAAGTTCATTGTTTAGTAAACTTCTTGATTCACGCACTAACTCAAATAAAATTTAACTGATATAAAAAAAATGTGATCCCTATTATATACCACGCCACAGAGTGGGGATAAAATTTAGTAAACAAATTAATTAATTAACAATCATTACAGTAAACAATGTAAGGTCATTAAAGTTTGTCTTCATGTTGTTAGATAATGAAGCTTGATTCCTTAAACAATTAGTTAATGATGATCACAACAATATTGCTAATTTGATCAGTATTATTAATTGTAGTTACTTATACTACATAACAATTATTAAATTATGATAGTTTACATAGCCAGGATCTTGAAGACATCATGCCTAAACTTTATGTAGGTACTTACGTTTAAGAAATTATTATAAAACATGTTGGAGTACCTTAAGGTGCGTACAAACTATATAACAAAACATAGTTAAATAATATGTTTTAAAAATGTGGACGATTTGTGATTATTTTAATGTATACGGTCTTGTTATGTTTCATTGTGATACAACAATGTTAGATAATGGGGACGTGTTAGGTATATAACAGAAGTTATAAAACATGTTACATAATCTGTACGCACCCTTAGTTCCATAATACTATTTACCCAGTGCTGTTTTTGTCAATAAATAATACGATCTTCCAAAATATCAGTCAGTCATATTACAAAAGTAGAAAGCAATAACGATCAGTTATAGAGGATGTCAGGACGATACGGGCGTATTTCCGTGACGTCACGCATACCTACTGCCCAATTTCGTGTTTATAATACTTAGTAATATTGTAGTAATATTAAATTTGACATAGCGAAGGCCTCTGATAGTAACCCACCACCAATAGGATAGGCCTATCCCTATAATGTACTTCATAATAAGAACTTCAATAATGATTGTAACTCGATAAAAAAAACAACAATTAGGTATAGTAACAGGTAGATATCAGTCCATCGATATGAATAATCTGGTTCCAACAATAAAAAAACTTATTTCAATTAATGATTTATTTCAACCTGTTGTTAAAAACGTAAAAAATGAATTTATAAAAGTATACTTTGAAAAATAGTCTTATGGTACACACAACTGAAAATACAAGGTTAAGCTTTAATTACGGTAATTAAAAAACACATCAATTAAACTAATCAGACAATGAATACAAAATCACTGCTTATGAGTTCAAAAACTTAAGAAACTATTTTTACAATGATTTATAAGGCTCCCCATAAAAACACACAGGATGTTATTATGATGTATGTATGAGTAATTATGTAAATGTAAATTGTATTTTTAAGTATTATTATACAGAATACAATGAGGAAGAACCAGCACATACTATTGTCAATAGATACTACTCAATCTTCTTTATATTTATATTATTAAAATCAATTGCTGTTTGTCTCGCTAAAACTCGAGAACGGCTGGACCGATTTGGCTAATTTTGGTTTTAAATTGTTTGTGGAAGTCCAGGGAAGGTTTAAGAGGTGACTAAATTTAAAAAAATGTTCATAGTTTTTTTTATTGATTCTGAGGCGGTACGAAGTTTACTAGGTCAGCTAGTCTCTTATAGATTAGGACTACAAGATGTAGACCATTATTATACTTTCGTCTCTCTTAAACATAATAAACAATATCAAAGTTCGAAAGAGCGCATGTAGTGGAAACTATCATTTCAGTCTTAAAAATGTGGCATAAAATTGAAATTGTTAACAAATTATTTTGATACAGATAACTTTCGATTTCTATCTTTTCCAAATATTTTTATTTCTCCAAGTTAATTGTGGAAAAATAAATAAAATGCCATCAAAATTGTCCAATAGAATGATATGTAAATTGAATTAATTTAATGATAATATGATTTTTAAAGGTACCTTACACTTGCATATAAGTACTTAAAAAAGTATGTATTACATTACAATTACATCCTTTATAATTATACTACATTGAAAACAAGACAAGGAATATTTCGACCTCCTACGTTAACACGTAAACCACAAGTGCGATTTTACTTTTTTTTCTATAAACCACATTGTTTTAATGTATTGTCTGAAGTGAAAATATTGGTAAATACATGCATATTTACCAGAATTCATATGCGTTTTGTAAACGCAAATGTTAGTTTATCAAAACTTTTAAAGGACGTCAAGCAATTTCCATACATTGTTGGTCTAAAAAAATATTTCCAAAAGGTAGGCCATACTGAGATAAACAATATAATTTTATGGACTGAACTCTACAACTGCATTAATTATTTTTATTTTTCAATAGTTATTTATTGTTGTGAGTTACGTACGAAAAATTACATAACTACGCAAAACACGTAGTTAGTGTTAAATTCATGGAATTGAATGTCTATATAATATAACCCAACTATTGGAAATATTCTTAGTTCTGGCCACGGAATTATTTAATTATTTTTTTTATCAGAATGCCTGACGTGTTTTGCGGGATACGATATTATTCGTCGGATTGTCGATTTGCTTAAGTTTGTAGTCATTTCACACAAAGGCACTTAATTCATAGTCTTAACACAGTAAATACATCTAAGTAAAGGCAAATGAAGTATTTCATCAGTTATCACGTTCGCTTACCCGTCGACATTATAATGGCAAAGAAACAATTTTCTTCACATTTTATGATTTACGCGCGAAAATGTAATTAACTAAAATGGCCGCAAAACGAATGAATGATGATGAATGAATGAATTGTCACGGAAGTTTTATTTCCAGTTAACGAAATCGGATTCGATTTTTAATTCTGGTGATCAAAAGTATTCGACGCTTGATAATTAGTATGTATTGTTTGATTAATAATAAATTGAAAATGAAACCAGACAAATACCTATAATTCGTCATTAATTGATGTAAACAACGAAGCATTGTCTTGATAAGTACATAATTGTATCTATCTAGAACAAGGAATACTTTTTTTAAAGTGAGAAGTTGGGATGAAAACAATTATTACTGCTTTCCTTGTTTAAAAGTGTAACGTTTGCGGCCAGCATTAAAGATTAAGTTAGAAGCCTCATACATGTTTTAATTTTGGAGTTGCCCTTGTACAATCTTTGCACAGGACTGTACCTCCTCACTATCAGCAATCATACCAAGCAGCTTATCTTGGATATCCAGCAGAAATTCTTTGCCAAAACCCCCCTTTTTCAGTGCAGTCATACAGAAATTGGCAAGCGCTTTAAAGCACTGTTTTCGCTGTGCATTATGAGGCTGATTGTCCCATATCGGGGTCGCTCTGACGTAACTCCAAGCAAGGAATACATACTGCACTACCGATTCCCAATGCTGGGATTCGATTAACAACTTTCCTTGTTCAACTAGACACTTCTTAAAAGCGGCGAGATGCGTGGCGACGCGGGAATACGCTGGCGAATCGGTTTTAGAAGTCAGTCGGGAAGTCGGCAAGCTTTTAAATATATTAGACTTCAAGTAGCTAAGTCTCTCCTCGAGTGGAGATAGATCCGGCACCGGCATCTCTCTCCGTATCTCCTGTTCTATCTCCGGATGCTTGTATGTTAGAGTCTTGATCATGTTGATGAGTTGTGTTGGACTTAACCCTTTAAGGGCCGTGTCTATTGGCCCCTTGTATTCGGCGTTCAATGCTTCTATCCTCGATCGTTTGGTAGGAGGTGGAGATGCTGTGGCCGGGTTTGTTATTTTGAATTTTTGAGGTGTGCTGATATCGCTGAAATCTATCTTTTCTGGGGTGAGAGGAATACGTTCTGAGTCACCGAGTAGAAGTCTTTTTCTCGGCGTGGAGCGTAACGTGACTCCTAGTTTGGGAGGAGTAAGACGACCTGGCACGCTTTTTGGCGGAGTTCTAACCACCGAGTGAAAGGAAGAACGCTTCAAATCTATATCAGGAGACCATGTTGCAGGAAGACGTTTTCTACCTGAAATGATTAACATCATAGTGTTACTTGCTTAATACAATCATACTTTATGACCTAGTCTATAGATATCATGATAAAGTAGGTCTTTGTACCAATCACTTTAATCCTGATGTTTGAAATCATGCATAGGGATAAGGTTTATCTATGTAGTTAGCTACCACCCACTTAATTTAATATCTTGTTCTGACTTGGATGCTTTAGACTTTTAGCCTACCAAGCCTTACCAACCGCAAGCATCATCTAGTTTGTTGTTGAAGATAGAAATGTTAAGGCGTTAAAAGACGTAAACTTAAATTAAATTATTAAATGAGAGTAAAAAGTCACCTCTTTGCTGTATGAGCAGTTCGTCAGGCGAGGCTGCTGGGCTGAGATATCCTGCAGGCAGAGAGGGTGACACCTCCCTTGTATTGGTCAATGACCGTAGCGGCGTCACTCGCAGTCTGTCCATACGCAAGGGTATCTCCGCCAGCGCAGCGCGAGTACGTCGCGTGTGCGCCGCCTCTGGCAAGTCCGGAGACCCGCCTTCCATTTTACTACCTAAAATGTAGGGCTAATAGTTAATTTATTATCCTTATAATTGGCAGATAAGTATGGGCCCATAGATATATTTTCCAAAAGACATTAAATGCAATGACAGGAGGATTAGATTTTCTAAAGAATTGTTCAGGTATAAAAAATAAATAGACATGAGTGGACTTAATTTTTTTTTATTGATACTTGAGTAGATTTTGCTAATTAAATGTTTTTATAAGTATGTATAAGGGTTGGTGAAACCGGAGGGGGGGGGGCAGAAATGGGACCTATTATCGAGGGTTTAATTTTGATTATAATAATAACGTACACTATTTTACCACACAATTCTGTATGACAAAGTTTCGGAGAAAGTTTAAAATGTGTACTTTGAAGTTTACCTTGCCTAGGAGATAGTCAATGGTGACAATGCATAAAAATAGAGAATTATAACAACTAAAGAAATACATAATTATAAATATACGGGTTATTGTCCAAAAAATTATACAAATTTTTAAAAATTCAAAATATTTATACTCAATATTGGTTTTCTCAATATGTTGGTAAATTGATTTTCTAAATACATTGAGATACCTACTCATTCTAAATACATTTATATACCTTTTTCAGACTGTAAGGTTGTAACCTGAGTGTCCTGAGTGTAAAATAACAAAAAGCTTGACAAAAAAATTGACGCTATCAATGTTTGTGATGCTCTCAATAATGGAGTCGAACTTTAAAACATTTTTAAATTAAACTATTTGATTACAAGTGGCATTTACTTCCAGAAACATTAAGTCAGTATTTAAGTTAATTTTACTCTACTTCTCCTTCTAAATCACAAAATAAGTACCTACTTACTGAACACAGGCGCTTGTAAACATACACATTCATAGCAACATTTTAGATAAGTTATTTTTAATATCTTATATTATACTGTATATTTGTACAAAAGAATGCAAATATTTAATCAAACGTTTGAAAGCGTATTTATGACTTACCTTATCAAATTAATTAAGCTTTGTAACAAACTTACAAAAACCAAAAAAAGCAAAATTGGCGCAATAAAATAACTGTTGTCCGACTTATGTCAAAATGACATACATGATGCATTATGCACATTGAGTATATTACACAGACTAGATTATTAACGGAGATGCATTCGATTAATGGGGCTTCCACAGACAATGTGCAGCACCTGCGATGTAGTATTTTTATCTTCGTGTTATAACATAACAACCAAGCCTAGGCATGTTTTCGCAAAGGTAATTTTTAACTAATTGTTGCAAACATTTTGTTCCCTACTGCTACTGCCCATAAATTATTCTTACTCAGGTAAATATACTAGCGTAGTGTGCACAAGGCATTATTTATAGAATTACCTACTTCAAAAATGCACAGATAAAACAATACTACAGATGGATGTAGATTATAGAATTTATTATTCTGTGTATTTAAATGAATGAAATGAAGTAAAATAAATATCAAAAAAGGTCAAAAAGTGAAATGTGTTACATTACAAACAAGGAATTGCATTGAAATAAAATAATTACATTTTATGTAAAGAATGTAATTAACAAATGTACAAATAAAACTCTCTTTGGGAAACTGGTAACAAAATTGATAGACATTTCCATTGTTTGATATAAAGTACACCCGAATGAACAGATAAAAACTTCGTGACAATTTGGTGAAATGGTGTTATTATTTGTTTTATTATGTTCCTTCTTATGAAGTTCGTGTAACCATGCAAGACAAAGTAATTATAAGAAATTAAGGCAAAACTGACGTTCACCTGTCTGTGCGAAATATTTGCCGGGTGTGATCGTATGTTCTAGACTGTTGTGAAGTGATGGGTTTGAGTTGCCAAGTGTAAACATGGAGAGGTTGTCTCATGACCTCAACCTGGCTCTTGAAGAGAGTAACTGTGGTCGGCCGGAGCGCCGTAAGATCGGGCTTCGAAGACGGACGCGGTCGGCCGGGAACCTCCGTAGGCATTGTTTTCATTCTTTGACATTTATCTGTTTATAAATAAGATTCACTTTGACCCCCACAAAGTCGAAAGTAACAAAGAGATAGTAATCGTATAGACAAAAGTGACAAAACATATTTATAACATTAATTTTAGTTAAGAATAATGGTTATTAAAATTCAACATTTTTGTCTGACCTTTTGTTAGTAAGCTAGTCTGCAAGCTACTTACGATCTCTTTTCATAAAACTATAGTATAGATATACAACATGTCCAATTTATCAATTGTGTAAAAACTGAAACATCAATCATGATTCTAAGTCTTGTTAATTACCTTTGTCACACTTCACAATTCACATATTTAATGAATAATAATAACATTTCAGCTGCGGCAGTATCAGTAAGTTTGGTAGAAGATGGCAGTTCTAGCAGTCCACCGCAAGCCCCAGTCATCACACAACCTCTCTCCGACTCCGATGACCCACATCTCAGCATCCACAAGTCAACTAATCTCAAGTCCAGGCATTACAGTCAGATCGGCAACTTTGAGTCTGATTCCTTTAATGAGAACTTCTCACCTACAAGACCAGCTAATGCCAGAAGGAAGAGAAAGTATAAAAAAATGCCTGTGGATTATATAGATGGGAAGACATCTCCGCCTGTTGAAATACTAAGTGTTACTACTGAGGTTAGTTTTAATAATTTAAAGTAACAGTTAAATAAACCTTAATTGATCGGTTTGTGGTAATTACCAATGCAATATTTGTTTTTATGACAAACAAGCATACAAACTATTTTGACAGTAAATGATATCCATCTACTATGAATGAACACCAATAACTGTAAATCTGTGACTAAATATTTTCCAGCTAAGTAATCAAGCATAGTATTTACTTTGTGTACACCAGAATCCTAGAAAACTTTCAAGGTTGATTTATAGAAGTATTATGCATATTTACACTGTATTTAAATAGTAATGTAACAGATCCTACTATTATGGATGTAGTGGTACATGGAGATAATTCTACATTCTAGACAGAAATAGGCTTAAGAAATGAATATTGTCAAGATGATGATAAAAAATAAGCATAATTTTTGTTGCAGCCTAATGTTATGTCAACAACTATTATATTGCAAACTTCTGGACTATCACCGATCATTCATGTTGGGAAACACAAACAGGAGAGGTGAATGACTTTTTATATTTTAATGAAGTATCACACCTGAGTAGCCAATGACTATCAAAATGGTCTACATTGTGTGTAATTTTTTTTTAAGCATTATATTATGTGGACATCATCACAGTTTTTTTTGTATTTTTTAGAAACACGTTTTGTGGTAAACGTAAATGGTCACATCGAGACAAAGGAGATGGATGCGAAATGAGAGAAAGGTCCTTTAGTGGTGGATGTTCGTCCAAATCGGCTTTCTTTAAAAATGACTTCAAATCAAAAAAACACGATTGTGATAAAAAGAGGAAAGAGTCAGTGTTACAACCCGGGAAAATTGTACTGAAGTCAAATAACCCGGAGACTGAAAAACCTTCCACATTCACAAATACACCATCCCTCCCTGGAAGTTCGAGTTTTAACTTTGTGTACAAAAATCCCTCCAAGAACGGCACTCCAACACTCTCCAAAATGACCGGGTATCGAATAGCCACGGATTTGCCACCATTCTTTAACCCAACTACCAGTTCAGGGAAAAACAGCCTGGATGTAAAATATCACAGGAAAATTAAAATTCTGAACAAAACACATCCGCCTAACTCGTTGAGAAATCCGCTTAGGTTTGAAGATCCCAATGTTGGTATGGATTGTACTGGGAATGAAAGTAGCTCGCTAAGTAGCAGCGATTCAGATGGAGTCGTCACTAATGACAGCGACAGAGAAGGGGATGATGAATTGACGGATTGGCCCGGAATAGAGGAATTGAAGGTGTTCAACAAAAGCTTAACCTTCAAGTCATCGAAATCAGTAAACAATAATTGCACAAAATCCGTCAGCACTATGCCTCCCCCTAAACGGCTGAAGAAGGAAAAGTTACTAGTGAAGAGCGGATGGGCCAGTTGTAAAAACAGGTTTAAGAAGAAAAGAGCAAAAGTTGATTCGGGGAATGACGATGATGCCATGATGTCAGATTCAAAGACGGTAGTTGACGTTGAAGATGAGGTTTTGAAAGAACACAAGGACGTATTGCCCCATTCGTCATATTCCAGTTTTAGTGACGTTAAAAACGCAGGAGTATCAGGATTTTACGCAGATGAGAATTTTTTTCAATCCTTTCAGACATTTCAGGAGAAATTGGACCAGACAGAGGAACAGATTAATCAGGCGCCGAGGACGAACTTCAGTTTACAAAAAACTTCGTCGAGTGACTTGAATCTTAGCGAGAAATCGCCACAGAGCGACCATTATTACAGTGAACATTCTATGGGGAATGTCGGGGTGACTGAAGTTAGGGAGATTAGGGCTGGATGCAGACGAATAAGGGAAGAAAGACCAGGGTTTCTGATACTCAGTGCGGCAAATGAACAATTGGCCAAATTCCTACAGGATTCTTGCCAGACTGAATTGAAATTACCCAGTTTTCAGGACCCTGAAGAAAAAGAAAAATTAGAGTCCCTAGCCAAATTGTACTCGTTGGAGATGCAAATAGAAATGGGACGCCCTATCTTGAGGAAAACTAGGTAAGTTTTAAGTTTGGCTTTTGATAAACCAACGACAATAATAATATAACCTACTATACAACAAATGTCTTAACTTCTGCCCAAAATATTTCAGAAAAAACATTGAAGTAAGCGGGGCGGGAAGGCGTCAAAATAAAGCACTGTAATTGGTCAATTCAAAATTACAAAACATTATAGTCATCTTAATATTTGATAATAAAATAGAAGACAGAAATGGCTTAATTATTCGAAAGAAAGAGATGCTATTTAAAAATACATCAAACTGTCATTATGTAACAAAAATGTAAGGTGAAATAAATTGATTATGACGGCGGGTAATTGATGGTTATATTAAGTGTATCTTCAACAATATTTCAGCAACTTTTCATTAATATGTATTCTCGATTTAGTTTCCTATCTTATGGAACGTCATTTCACTGATCTTCAGAATTTGATTAGAATTTTTCTTCTAGCAACACAATGCAAGCTATTCGAGTAGAGCACTCCTACCATACATTCCCATCAGACCACAAGCGGAGATGTTATGGTGAAGACGTTGAAACCAGTTGGAGTCTTAGTGATAAGAACTCGGTTACTTCTGCCAATGATCTCGATGACAGCCAGGAGTTACCAGAGACCAGTAAGAAAGACACAGGTAATGTAGCCCCTGTCTATGATAATTTTTCTTTTTCCCTAGTCGATAAATCATTGTTACATCCAGGTGACATTGATTGACTTATTGTGTAAAGTTGAGGCATAATTTACATTAAAAAAGGGGTTGTAAGGACTGCCTAAGCGCCAAAGGAGAGGACTGTTATGTAAATTTTGAAGAAGTAGATTTTAGGGGGTGTCTATTAATTATATAATCCGTTCAGGGGATTCGAATTTTATCCAATCTGACTTAGGGGAGAGTCGCGTATATGACGTAATTTTTTCCCAAGAAACAGTAGAATTCCGAAAAATTTAATAAAATTGGAGAAAAAAATCTAAATATTAACAAATATATTTTTTAAAGAACAATTTCAAAGAATTTACAAAAATTGTAAATATCTTACGTGAGATGAGATGGGGGATGTGTTTGCGCCAAATTTCATGACATCTCACTCTTGCAAAAAAAGGCCATAAACACCTCGAATTACTAATTGACACTCCATAGGAGATTTGCTTACTTTTCCTGACAATTTGTAGGGTTAGTAATTACTATGAAGTTGTTAAAAAATACAAGCAGCATAATATTTGAATAATATCTTATGAAAAGATTTAGCAAGATCCTGTTGTTACCAGATGGAGTTGATTCTATGTGTAATGTTTTGAACCTTAACTATCCTAGAATAGAGTTTAAATTGAAAACAAAAGTATCCAACTTAGTGTTTTAGACAAAACTGATGTTTGTAACATACAATTCTTACAGTTTCTTAAGTAAACTTTTTGTAAAATGTAAATAAATAATGAGATATAAAAATTAATATCACAATTGAATTATTGGATATAAAAGTTGTTAGGTAAAATTACTGCTATGTAAATATTAAAATATCTTTTGGAATGATGATAATTATTGTCCGAAAATGATGTATTGTGTAGTCGTTTTTAAATTTTTAATACCTAATTAAGTATATTATAAGTGACATAAAAGGTTGAACAAAACATTATTGGGATAATATCACAGATAAGTTTACGTAATAGATACTATTACATTTAATAAATAATAAATAGTTTCCATTTTAATAGGTAAAGTAATTACTTTAAATAATTATATATTTCATTTATTTATACAACGAAAATTTTAGCATTGTTAGCTATAGTTCTATATTTTGTACTAGAAGTATAACCAATGTGTCAAGAAATATTTCTTGTAAATGTTGATTTAAAATAACCCATTTTATCCTACTAAACCTAGGTTACTTTTGAAATAGTGTTCCTCTTAAGTTAAATATACAAATATATATCCCATGTGCAAAATTGTTATTATTCTAAATACCTGGCCTCGCTTTGCTTTAGAAAATATATTGTTTAAAAGTATTTGCAATTTTTTTCTCGTTATTAATTATAGTTTTCATCTACAAAATAATTTAAAAAAGTATTTTAAAAGTATAGCCAATACATTCTAATGAAGACAGTAAAAATCAAGTTTTGTAATTTATTTCCAATTTTCAAACTCTGTTTTTATATATGCATATATTTATGTTTATATATTCGCTGAATAATGATCAAACTGTTTCAGTAATAATTGAGACAACTGTTATGAAACACTTTATTTAACATAGTGAAATACACAAAAGTATTTAAAATAGTTGATATATTTATTTTAAATAGCTTTTTTGCGCATTACTTTCTCATTAACAATAGAATAAGTATAAAATAAGTTACATTAAACACTGACCCACTATTTTCTGTTATAAAGTTTTGGGACCAATATTATTTTCTAAACAATCATTCAAAAATTCAAATAAACATGTTATTAACTCGGTCCATATGAAATAAATTAATAAGTACGTATAATTTCGTATGAATTTTCGATGCCTTATTTCCTTGCTTACTAGTCTTATTATTAGTTTAGTCACTGAATGAGTCGCGTGGGATTTATTATACCTAATTATTTAGTCCTTTAATTTGTTTCTTTATTACATTTTACTTAAGAATAATATTTTTATTACGGGGTGTTCGAGGAGAATGTAACGCAATTTTTGAAGATTTTTTGACCCCCCTCCCACTCTAAACGTTACGTATTACGTAGTTTACAGAAAAATAAAAATATTTTTTTTCCGCCCCAAGAGAATTTTTATATTCCCTAGTTTTTTCTATTAACAAAAAAAACAAAGTTACGTAACGCATTGTCATATCCCCCCTTTCCCCTATGTAACGCATCATAACATTTTACAAGACCCGCCCTCCCCCAAATTCGTTACGTAATACTTAAACAACCCCTAACTTTATCACAACGATAATATAGTAATACTTTGTATTTATAATAATGCGTTATATTGAGATTAAATATTTTTACTTACAATTTGCATAACATCCGTTTATTTACTTACAATTTCCGTATATTTACTGTAAAGTTATGATAGTGCCAATAGCAGTTAAAATGTTTTACGGCTATTTTAATGTAAAACAATTGTTTAAGACATTTACGTGTGGTTGAAGATAAGCCGCCATTCAATTGTTACGTAAAATACAGCAAATGGAGTACGTTTCGTACTTATTTTGAATCATAGTATTTAACTATAGGAGAAGAAAGAAAAAAGTAATTGGTGGATGTTCGTTAAAAGCTCGAAAAGTTCGTTAAAAGGGGATGTTGTAATTAGAAAATATTTCTTACATAACAATTGAATGTCTCCCAAATTGTAATGTACATGAACAAGGCGTTATTGATAATTCATATTTGTTTTAAGTATAGAAAACGTTCTATCAATGTTGTTTATATCTGTGTATGATCAATGTTACAATTGGAATTAGGTACTATTTGTATTATTGAATATAAAAATATACTTTCAAGTAGTATTTGATGCAGTTTTTATTCATTTACAACAGGTTATTTTATGAAGAGTAAAATATGCTAATTTTATTGGCAATTGATGACCAGCTAGTCTTTGATTACTTTGCTTCCCATTAGGATTCCTTGTCATAGACAATACAAACGCATTCAACACTGAAGGAACCCAGGACTTTGTAGGCAAAATATACACAGGGTAGGCACTTGGTACTTGGGCACACGAATTTAGGGGCCCATTGAAATGCAATGCGTAAAAAATTATAACCTGTATGTACCTCAAATCCCTGCTTTTGCTCTAGATACAAAGTGTAACGTTCACTTCCGGGAGATTTAAAAATAATTTTATCAGCCATCTAGGGACCCTTTGAGGACTGAGGACTTCGCAAGTGCCCTGTGTGCCGTAATAGTAAGACAAAACTACTACCAACTAAACTATAGGATCGCTGAAAATAAAAACAGGTATTTTTAAATAAATTTTATTTGCTCATAATTAAATTAAAATACGAACATTTTGGAAAATAATAACAATATAATCATAACAACGAGCACCAGCATACAAAAATCGTTAAACGATAACTTTAAATAAGTTCAAAGAAATGTCTAATGAAATAAAATAAACATTTCATTATAACAATGTCTTTTGCACTTTTCGTAGACTGACCAACAATTATGTCGCTTATTACTAACCAAATGTATTGGAATGACTACACTAATTAAATTTCTTATAAATCTACATGTAAAGTTTATATTCACTTAGATATGCTGTTTGTTATTACGGAAATACCTGTATTTATACTGGAATTTTGAAACTACATATTGATTTCATAATCCGTCTAATATAGACCATAAAATATTTAAAGTTCATACGTTTTACACAAATAAAACTTCATAGTTTGTAACATTAGCTAAATTCGAAATGACAACTTAAAATGAGGAAAAAATGTTTTTTATTTTTATTTTTTTTTATTGCAGTAATGCGTAAAGAAATACGTAGATAACTTAAAAAAAATTATCAATATAGAATTATTCGTTTATTTAATAAGATAGTAGGGTCATTTATTCGAGTATAAAAACAGGCATTAAATGATTAGAATTGACATTGTAGCGACCGACGTCCCAATATCACAGGTTCCTTTGCATTAATATCAATTTATTCTTTCATTCAACATTTCAATACCCTCATTTTCCCAAATAAAAACAATACATAATTATAAACATTTGTACATTATCGAGTCTTACTCATTCAAAAATTGTGATATATTATGGCAAATATGATTTAACATTCATTTTATATTATAGTCAACATTTTCATACAGAAAATAAAATAAAACAGTACACTTAAAAGTAATAGATTGGATAGAAATAGATTAAAATAAATGTAAAATAATAAAAATAACAGCAATATAAAAACAAATAGAAGTAACTAGTCAGAAAAATTGTGTGATTCAAAGGTTCTCCTATATCTATTAACAAATAATTTGCAGTCTGTGTTATATAAAAAAGTAATTATATATCAGGTATAAAATAGTTATATAAGCTATTTTGAACGTAATCTTCGAGTATCCAACTTTATGAACACACCAAACTGTTATTTATTGAGAAAATATTTTAAATAATTATTGACTTATTCTATAAGAACTATTGTGAATTCGATTTCTTTAGCAAAAACAATATTACTTTTAAAAGTTTTAAAAATAACCCATGAGCACCAATTACTAAATAATTTACAAAATGTTACGTTTGATGTGTTCAAAACGGTTGGAAGGTTTAACTTATATTAATTAAGTTAGCTTAACTTGAGTTAAGTTGATTTGTTAACCTGTGTTGACTCAAATTAACTTCAGCTAACTCCAATCAACATTGAGTAAACTTCAGTTTTCTAGAATCAATTGAAGCCAATTTTGAGTCAACACAACTCAACTTGAGTCAACTCAAATCTACTAAAATCAATTTGAGTCAACCCAAATCAAATTGAGTCAACCGAAATCAATTTGAGTCGACTCAAATCAACTGTTCTTACCTCGCTTCTCACTCAATGGTGCAGATAAGGTCATCTCCCTCTAATTTCTGTCCGTTAGTGATGGACACAGACTGTATGGTGCCGGCGCGAGGGGCTTGTACTATCATCTCCATCTTCATAGCTGAGAGGACCGCTATGGGCTGACCTTTCTCCACTTTATCGCCTTCCTTTACTTTGATTGCTGTGAATAGAAGTAAATTATATGATTAAGGGCCTGTTTCACAATCGTTGAGTAAAGTTCTAAGTAAGCTACTTTGAACTTATTTGCACGGTAAACAAGTAAATTGCGTTTCACAATTTCACTTTAATTTACGGATGATTGTGAAACGTATCGAGAGTTAACGGAAGGATTTACTCTCTGAGTAGCTTACTTTATAAATAATTTACTTATAGATTGTGAAACAGACCCTATATATAATAATGTTTATAGTAAGTAGTTCACTTAAATTTTTCTTCAGGAAACTATGGTTTACTTAGTTTACACTAAAAAGGGTTTAAATGGGAACTTTGTGTGTTGATTCAAATCAGAGTTCTTTTCGGTTAGGTTAATAATCGAAATGTATCGGTTATTAACCCCCTGTAAAAAGGGTTAACAGGTTAAAAGGGTTACCGAACAATTCTGTATTTTCATCAATCGATTAACCTAAATGACTTGTAACAGAATGAAATGTGTTAACAGAAATAATATGTCACCCTACTCATTTCGGTTAACCCTAACTAAATTAAAAACGGTTTCTGCATTTACGGTTCAAAATGGCGGAGCACGAGGTCGACCGAGCGACAATTGACGAGCTAAACATCGTCGCATCGCGCGAACAAAACATCGTCGCATCGCGCGGCAAAATATTTATTTCATTCATATTACGATTATTTATCTTTACTAATATATAAAGCTGAAGAGTTTGTTTGTTTGTTTGTTTGAACACGCTTATCTCAGGAACTACTGGACCGATTTAAAAAATTCTTTTAGTGTAAGATAGTCCATTTATCGAGGAAACTTATAGGCTATATGCTATATTATAGGATATATTATTATTAGGCTATATTATAGGCTATAACATCACGCTAAGATGAATAGGAAAGGAGCAGCAAAAAAAACAGTATCATCGAAAAAGAAAGAAATAAAATTTTAAAATCCCCCGACTCAGGGAATATAATTATTAAACCAAGAAAACCCTTCGGGGGCTGCCTTATAAAATTGGCAGTGACTTTTACATTTGTGTAACCGATGTACCAATATTATTTCTATTCTCATAAATTCAACTCACGGGAGGTAAAGGCAGCCCCCGACGGATTTTCTTGGTTTAATAATTATATTCCCTGAGTCGGGGGATTTTAAAATTTTATTTCTTTCTTTTTCGATGATACTGTTTTCATTCATCGTGGGTATTTTCAAAATTTTAAATTTTGTTTTTTATTTTATCCTTTTTCCATTACATCGACTAGACCCACTGTTTGGACCATACTCGTAGACAAAAAACAATGGTTATTTGGAAAGTCGCTTCACGGGCGATAATTTTACGTCACAATTCCTTGGTTTGAGTTCCGAAAAATTTGTTATTTGCCATAAAATTAAATGGTTCATAAGTAGGTATAGCAAATTTTATGATTTACTATTAACGACCTACTTTAAATGAAAATAAGATGCTAGCCACGAAGAATTAAAATAAAACTGTGGAAAATGTTGTCGTGGTAACCGTTGTTGATGTCAAATTACATTAATTGTTCAAATTAGTTCACATTTTTTGTCATGCATTTAACAAGATGTCGCCACCATTATGTTCAAAATCATTTAAATAATACATGAAAACGTATTTATCTGCAAATAAAACCACGATAAATCGTTTTTTTGAGCCAAAATACGTCTAATAAGATACAATTTATCTCTTCTCTTCTAGCAGTAACGTTTTAAGCCTGTTAACAGAATCATTATATTACGATTTTAACAGGTTAACCGTTTTAACGGGTTAACCGTTTTAACAGGTTAACAGATTAACAGGTTAACCGTTTTAACAGGTTATCCTTTTAAATAGGTTTTGCGGTCCCTGATTCAAATAGCGCAACATTAATGTTACTTGATAAAACTTTCATTGGTATAATAGGATGAGCATTCTTATATACGCACATTACACAACCAAAAAATTGTCCTATATATGACATGTCTTGATAAGTATGTATGTATAGATGTAGGTATGTATCCATAGCCAAATATTGTTGCTTTGTAAGTGAGTTGTAAAATATTTACTTAGAACAGTTCCCGGCATCGGCGCTCCCACTTGGTTCTTGTCTCCCTTCACTGCTTTTGGATGGATTTTCATGTCCTGAAAATGATACCATACAAAATTAATAATAGTGCAATAATAATTTAAGTATAGACATTGGTCATATCAAGATTACTAGTTAGTCTAGTGCTTAATGGCAAAAGAAAACATCGTGAGGAAACTTGCACACAATGATAGTTCTTCATAAAATTCTCAAAGGTGTCTGAAGTCAGCCAATCCACACTTAGCCAGTGTGATGTACTATATCCTGTAACTCCTCATTGTAAGAGACTCGAGCCCAACAGTGGGACAACTAGAGGTGATGATGATGATGATGATTATGATGATGATTATGGTGATGATAATGAGTTACCTTGCTAGCGTTCTCATCCCTGATGAAGACGGATCGCAGCTGTCCGTTGAGCTCGAAGAACACTTCCCTCTCGCCGGCCGCCGTCATCTCGTCCGAGACGGCTACTGTGCGGATGTCCAATGTTTTACCACGTTCGATCTTCACTTCGATTGTCTCTCCCACCTACAAATATAGTTGGAATTAATTAACGAGGTTCTAAAGCTCATTTGGTGCTATGGTTTCCATTCCGGAACCCCCATTAATTCCTGTTCTATTCTCATCGAAGCGGATATTTCATTGAATTTAAATAATTTTAATAGGTAAGAGTGGTAAGACTACAGTATCAAATATTCAAAGATTTGATTATTTTATAAGTTTTTTTTTAAGATTGAGTTAAATTAGATTTTCATTAAAAAAAAATTAATAACTCGTAATCGGCTATCTAATTTCAAACACGAATCATATTATTTATGACGTCATAAATATGTAAATAAATAAACTTCGCTAAGCATAGACACAATTAATGACATGTTTTGTTAACATAAGCGTGACTTCAGAGCGGCCGCCATGACACTTGCGAACCTTTTCGCGCGCTTTTGAAAAATATTAGAAAAATTGCTTACAATTTTGGTAAAATAAGGTTTTTTTCGTGAACCTAGATTACGAAAGAGGATTTTATAATCTGTCGTCATACACATTTGTATACTTCACTTCAAATAACATAATATCATAAGTGACATTTGGTTATACGCGTACGTCAAAATTAACAATATCTCCTTTTATTCTAACAGTATCATTAAAGACTATAATAATATTCACAGAAAAACTTCTATCTAGTCTTACTGATATCTTGTATACTGACATGAGAGTGAATTTAGTATTCTATACCGGCCAAATTCAGCTAAAATAATAGCATATCCTCACCGTAGGTCCAACTAAGAAGGTTTTAGTATCGAGATGTTTCACAGGTCCATATTTGTCACGAATTCTGAAGAAATCATTCGCCACTTGAGGATACATAGCGGCTGACATCACATCTTGTTCTGTCACCTGAGAAATAAAGATAACTTGGATAAGTCTATTCAATAATATATTTTACTGATAGTATAACTCTTACTGATGATTATGTTCAATCTATGTACTCGTATGTAGTAGGCAACTAATATTAGGTATTACATAATGCAAATATACCTAATAGTCTGTAACATTAGCGTATAGCGAAAAGATAAGATACTAAAAGTTGCAGTAGGTACAAAAATTTCATGCATTTCTGCTCTTTATATTATTTAAGTGTATATGAACATGGAATAAAGTATCTTTACAATGGACTTATTAACAAAAATGTGATAAATATAATTTGGGATGCGGGTAGTTTTGTAAGCAAAGCGATTTGATTGAGTGTAATAACATGTAAATATATGTATGTACGTTTACGCGGACTTTATTGATTCAAATTAAGCAACATTAAAATGTCATATAAGGTAAGGTGGGGTAAGACTAACACATGGTGCAAGACTAACACTGTCTATTATCTCGATATGCACTTGAAGAAACGACATGTGTGTGTTTTAGCCGAGAACATTTACGTTTGTTCTATCTTACAGACTGGAAGAATTTCGTATTTAAGCTATACGTATCGAGATAATAGACAGTGTTAGTCTTGCCCCGTGTGTTAGTCTTACCCTACCTTACCTTATATGTAAGTAAATGTTAACAGCTATATACGAAGTTACTCACATGTGGATAAGTTTCAATAAGATCAGCTTTAAGCTTATCAAAGTCCAACGGAGGCAGCTCCTTCCCGGGTCGGTCTTCAATCCTTGGCATGTCTTTCAAGACCTTTGATCTGAAATACAAATAAACTTCAATAACACAAACAATTGAATGTATAGGGCTACCTGCAATAAAATATTTCATATTATTTTTAGTTGGCGTACACAGCCAACCATAGTAAAAACGTTTATTGTTTATCATAAATTATTTAGTCTAATTCGTCCTAAGGCGTGTGCACAAGTAAGCAAACATTATTACTAAAATATAATTGAACTAAACACGCTTACATGCACCTACAAAATTCTACATATTCTATTGCAAACGCTTATAGAAATGACGCGAAATATGCAAATATTTTGCAGTTCTAATTCCATACACATATATAAAAACCCCCTTTTGAAGTCTGTTAATCACATACCTGAGTGGTTCAGGGAATCCTCCATGAGGTATCCCAATAGCTCCCTGCAGGAACTCAACGACTGACTTGGGGAACGACAGCTCCTCAGCTCTAGCCTCAATCTCCTCAGCGGTCAGTTTGTTCTGCACCATGAACTGGGCCAAGTCGCCCACTACTTTGGACGAGGGAGTCACCTTGATAATGTCCCCTAGGAGCATGTTTGCTTCTCTGAGGGGAAAGGATATTTATTAGGGCTAGTTTAGTTACTCGTTGTTTCAAAGGCAGCGGTTTTTTTTTAATTTTAGATCTCAATTTTTTTGTCATTTATTGAATAACTAGACGATGCCCGCGGCTCCGCCCGCGCAAAAGTCGATAAACAAAATATTGATTTTATCCCAACGGAACCTATAGTCGGGATAAAATGTATCCTATGTCCTATTCCTGGATGCAACCTATCTGTGTACCAAATTTCAGCTTAATCCGTTCAACGGTTAGAGCGTGAAGAAGGGACAAACATCCAAATATCCAAACATCCAAACATCCAAATATCCAAACATCCTTACAAACTTTCACATTTATAATATTAGTAGGATTTTCTATAAAATATATACAAAATTAAAACTAAAAATATTAGTTAGAAAATAAAAATAAATATACGGTTTTGGACTGAGATAGCTTTATTAAAAGATTCTACATTGGATAATGTATCTTTTCACCAAGCGCTAATCCTTATACAAATTACGGTTATACTTAAAACATTAATTACAACTGTCACTAAGACTGACACACTTATCAATCTCGCAAATACTTATCGGTTCTTTTTTTTTTATATACCAAATACAATCACTGACCTGTAGGCCTTCTTAACCTCCTCAAACTGTGATCCCAGGCCTAGGGAGAAGGCCTGGAACTGTAGATTGGTGTACTGTCCACCAGGAATCTCGTTGAGGTATACGTCAGCGTTGCCAGACTTCATCGTGGCGGTCGCTTCGAACGGACCGTACAACGTACGGGCTTGCTCCCAATACGCTGAGTATTCCGATACCTTTTGTAGGGGAATACCTGCAATTTATAGTTCTAGATGAGCCGATGATCTTTGTGTGGTTAAATAATGTTAATGCAATATTTATATTCGTAGGTATGCGAAAATACCCTAAATAGATCTACATTGAATGGTCAAGAGTTCGATAAGTTTATTTAATTAGCAAATATTTCATTTTTAGCGCTGTTAAGTTTCATTTGTGTGTGTGTGTGTCAAATACTACCTCATAGACTTATTCTGTACAATATTTTTGTAATTATTGATTTTCAGTACAGATAAATTAGTTTTCAGGGTCAAAATTTGTATCATTTTTGAGTTATTGTTGTATGCTGATTGCTACTGACAAGTGTCAATATTACGAGTTTGACACACACAGTTGTCCAGTCCATACTTGTGTGTGCGGATTGTCACTGACGAATAACTGTATTATCTGTAACGAGTATCCATACTTCGTTTGTTTTGTTCGTGATTTAAAAGGTAAACAATCTTGCACTACATTTATTTACTTCATTAATTAAAAAAAAAATTTAGAAGTATACAGAAAATTATTTTAACATTAAATTATTGTTTATTGTTTAATCTTTTTAATTTGTGTCTCTCTTATTTTTAAATCGAAAATTACAATAAAAAGACACTGTAAGATTTTTTACCTTTTAAATCACGACGAAAAAAACGAGGTATAGTAGTATGTGTGTGTATGTTATAGACTCACCAGTGTCCTTATCAGTTCCTTGCAGCGACGCCACTATGGCCCCCATACTAGGCTGGCTGGTCAGACCAGACATGGAGTCTACAGCAACATCGATGACGTCAGCGCCGGCCTCGGCACACGCCAACATGGCCGCCACGCCCGCACCCGACGTGTCGTGCGTGTGCACGTGGATTGGAATTGAAGGGTGCTTGTCGCGAATTGCTGTTATCAGCAATCTAAGAAGAATTTGTTGTTAATTTTTATTTTTTTAACTGTATTATTAAACGATATTAAATGGCAAGCTTAATACTCTATGCATTGTCTGCCGGCTAACAATTAAGCTAAACTGATAAGACACGAAGAGCGGTATGACCAAGTAATAGATACAATAATTATAACATACATAAGATTGGGGATGATTTAGATTATAGAAAACTACCTTCATAAATAATAAGTACATTAATACGTGAGCGAATAAGATGGCAGAGGAATTGCTCTTCAGACTTGTACAATTCAATTCTATACAATATACATTCAATATTCGTCTATACAATTGTATAGGCTTCCTGTAAAGGACGAGACGGGTCGAAAATCCCCTAAACGACGCAGGTACGCGAAAGAAATATAGGTACGAATTATACATAGGTACTTCATGCAAATATAAATCCTAAGGTACACTTTTATATACACTCACTTAGCCGCTCGCGGTTTGAGCAGACCAGCCATATCCTTGATGCCGAGGACATGAGTCCCAGCTCTCACCATATCGTCGGCTAGCTTTAAGTAGTAATTGAGGTCGTATTTCTTCTTATTGGGGTCTGAAACATCTCCAGTGTACGAGATAGTCGCCTCGATCACGCCCCCTGCTTTCCCAACCGCTTCAATACCGAGGATCATATTTGGCATGTAATTTAATGAGTCGAATACTCTGAATACGTCCATACCGGTTTTTACCTGGAATTAAAACAGTCCATGTTTGCGGATAGTTTTGGAAGCGCTCATAGTCCGGTGGCTTGCGTCGGCTAAGTTGAGCAACTGGGCTTAGAAATTGAATGGGACTTAAGCCTTTTTATTTTTAGAAGGGTACATAAAGACCCAGTCGCGGTTATCCAACAGATTATCTACAAACATGGTGTGGCAGACTTCAGCCCATTAAGGGTGTCCTACAGGGCACAATTTCCTCATCACTAAAGAGGCCTCAAGCTTACAAAAAGCTATTCTTTCATGGATTAATGAAGGGATTAGATGCCAACCGAAGTGTCGGAAGATTTTTTACTCTCTTTTTTATTTTTATTTTTTTCGATGTTTTTGACCATTAAAATTGCTAAACGATTGCCATCAACGTAATACGTGGGTCTGGTGACAAGTGCTCTTTCATGTACGAGAAAGTTCAAGAAATTTTCGCCACTAGCGGTCATCCATTTTCTTGTGGAGTGGACCTCTCAGTCGCTTAGAATCCCACCGCTGGTCTATTAACGCTTTCAAATATTATCAGCAAATATAGCCCTTCTTGTATTTCAGTTGAAAGCCGCCATGGATGTATTCAGAGTAGTCGACTCACTAAATTAGTCACCAACGAGGTTTGGGTAACTTTGGACGTTATTATTTTTAAATAGCTATTTTTACTATTTTATTCTGAGGTAAAAATAAGTTTTTTTTCTAAGTAGTATCGGAGATGAAAAATTGAAGCTTTTTTAAATACAATCTATCTATGAAAACCTCGATAGTTAATAGCAAAAATATAAGAGCAAGATAGAGAGAATCAGACCGTAGAACTCTCCAGAAACAAATCTATGGATGAAAGTTAAATAAAGTCAACCCTTTGGGTGGAGGATACGCTAAAGTAAAAGTAAAGTAAACTAAAATAATTACTTTAAATGAGTTAATACTTTCAAATAGATAATGTAACATGAAACATACTGAAATGAAATAATGAAAGTTAAAATAATAAATAAATAAAAATAAGATACATACATATTATATACAAAATAATAATAAATTAAAAGTAATGGTAGGAAATATGATATTAAAAAAAACAATAAAAAATCAATCTTTAGGTGCAGGACACAGCTGGAAGGTTACAACATTGCTGAAATGAAAACAATGATAAATAAATAAACATACATAAATAATAATAAAATATATACAATATATAAATAACAATAAAATAAAATAAAAGTGGAAGGGAGAACGCGGAATGGGTGTAGTGTAGGAAAGTAAGTTTAGAGGTTGAAAGTATAAATAATAAAAGACTTGACACAATTATAATAAATATATATTTGTTTATATATTATAATGACATATATATATACATATTATAAAGTTATATATAATAAATAAATACATTATTATGATAAGGAAGTTGAATGAGTAGGATTATTCAGTCGAAGAGTTATAAAAGAACGGAGAATGTACAACTTATGAAAATGAACTCCAATGTATTATAATATAATATGTATAAAGATAACTAACAGAAGTTTCCCTCAACAACCCGAGTTATCGACGAGATTTCACGACTTTCGAAAAAATATCCAAATGGATGATAATACAAATGATAATAAAAAAAAATCTGAGCTGATTTTCTCGTTTCCGATACTATTTAGTGACATAATAATAATCTATTTTGCTTATATTTTAAAGTACATAATTTCGAACCGCTACAGTTCAAAATTAAATTTCGCCAATTTTACCCAAAGCCCTAAGATTCTTGGTATGGAAACGGTTAGGAAATCAAAGGGAGTGGTTGAAGGAAACTATCTCGCACTGTAGAGATATTTAAGGTCCTAACAAGGAACATACGACGTCATTTACTACCTCAAGCTGCCAATTAGCTAGTAAATAAGTCCCACTTATGACCCATTCAAGGATATGGTTCATATGGCCATTTGTATACCGCCGATTATGTATACTTTTTCATAAATAATTTGCGAACGGAGGGATAATTTTTAGGGGTCATTAAAGTATTACGTAAGCGCTAAAAAATAAAGGGGAAAAGGGGACGTCATAAATATTTATCTTTTAACGTTTCTTTTACGTCTCAGTTATACATCAGTATCTGTCATTATGTCGAGATAGTCTTTTGATCCTTCGGTATTATTTTAGTAGCTGTTGTTTGCTTGTTTAAAATGTAGAATATACCTAGATAATTGGGAAAATAAAATCACATCAAAAATATTTGAAGCTTTCAAGAATTCGCATAGCAATACAAAAGTACAAAACAGAAGTTAGTTAATGAAGTATGACTTAATTGTAAGATGAAAGAAAACACAAAGGGGAAAACTATTAGGTATAATACACATAAAATTAATTACATAGAGTCATTAATCAATACAGTCATGGATTAAAATTACCTTAATGTAATAATACCACAATAACATTAAAAATAACAAGTAAATGAAATAAAAAAATCAAATCTCGTTTTAAAAACGGTTTCACCAATGGAGTATTTTGGGTCAAAAAATGTAATAATCATAATATTGTTGTTAGATAAAGACGCTTTCATATAGTCTATGGAAAATTATGATAACGTAATAATGGTAGTGATTTGTCTGTTATTCTTATTAAGAAGTTATTCTTATTTTTGTTGACAAGGTATAAGGGGAGAATAATTATGTGAAATTATGCTTACGTATACTTTAATGGCCTTTATCGATAGAATCTTTACATTATCTTGAAGAATATTGTCAATAATTAAATACGGCAAGTACTCTAAACTTACAATGACATTTCGACTTAGTTGAATCTATCGATAATCAATTAAGGACCGATTTCACGAGCAAATTAATAGTCTAGTCTAGTCAAGTCATACCTAGAATATAGTTATTTATTCTCAGATAACTATGATTGTATTTCAGCATCTGCTTAACAAAAGATTAGGCAAGCCTTAAAACAATTTGTACCACCAGTTTTCACGGTATATCAGGCTTATCCGTTCAATAAAAATTGCATGGAATTTTTTGTTCCTAGTGATGCTTTTTTGGTTCATTTGATATTCGAGTGATGCCCTAATATCATCATTGACAGAAGAACAGATTGATACATGTATAAAATAAAAACAAACCTAGGCTATTTAAATTGATTGGATATTTATTTATTAATTCGTTTATTCACATTCAATCTAACACAGAAAGCAAAGAGCGTTCTAGTTATTCGCGTATGACTAGTTGGATGAATTAATTTGGTGAAACAAGACAAGTAAGTAGTAAGAATTTAGTGAATAACACTATCGTTGAAATAGTTAAGTCAAATAGCAGTTCTGTTAGTGAAATCGGTCCTTATTTAGTGGTAATCAATTAGAGAAATCTGAAAGACACTAACACATTAGCAACAAACAATAAGAAAACTATCACACATAAACTCACTTAGCAGCTTGCGGTTTGAGCAGACCAGCCATATCCTTGATGCCGAGGACATGAGTCCCTCCCTTCACCAGCTCATCGGCCAGCTTGAGGTAGTAATTGAGGTCGTATTTCTTCTTGTTGGGGTCTGAAACATCCCCAGTGTACGAGATAGCCGCCTCAACAACGCCCCCTGCCTTCCCAGCGGCTTCCATACCGAGGATCAAGTTTGGTAAGTAATTTAGTGAGTCGAACACTCGGAATACGTCCATACCGGTTTTCACCTGCAATTTGAGAAGGTCTGTTTGGTTATAATTAATTGTAAATGCTGAAGTTTGTGTCGAGGCTAAGGATGGCTGTACACGAGCAGCTTGAAGCCGTTGTTTCATACAATCGCACCCACTGCTTCAAGCGATTGTTTGAAACAGAACGCCTATGGATAGCTTAACGTTGCACACGTTTTTTTAAACGATCCATAGGTAAATGGATGGCAGTTTCTTCAGTTTTTTTATGCTTCAGAAGACATTAAGTCGTCGGTGTTGTACGATATTATCAGCTGGCAGTCATTAAGCTATGTGTGGAAGATCTTCAAATGGTTTAAAAAATTGAGATACTTGACATATTTATCTCCAATCCACAATAGAGTAGTATGATATATGCTCTAGCCGATGAGGAAAGAGCTATGTACTGTAATCGACGACCAAAACGACTACAACACGCCATACTTGCAGACATTTTACTAGATTGAATGAACAATTGAATGAAGTAAATGACTTCAATCTAAAAGTTTTTACTGAGCCATTTCATCGAAACATGTTTTATTTTAAAACTAGCTTCAACTAGCGACTCGTGCTAGCTAAAGTGGTTTTCACTGTAAGAAAACATAACATTATATAAGTCCAATTTTAAAACATATAAAACTGAACATTTATAAAAAAAAACACTTAAATACCAATTTTTATGATAATATTTTGTGAAATACCATTACGTTCATCGATATAATTTTGGCTTAATGGTTGGCTCAAGCCCACCGTGCTCTAAGTGAAATAAAATATAAACAAATACATACCAGATAAACATATAAAGAATTAACTTACAGCCATATCGCAAAACTTAAAGACGGCATTATCGGGGTAGTTAGTGTAGCCGACAGCGTTGGCTCCTCGCAGTAACATCTGGAAGGGGATGTTGGGGATGAGACGCCGCATGTCTTCTAGTCTCTCCCAAGGACATTCATGCAAGAAACTGAAAGAGAACGGAACACTCAGGGACAAGTATTGATAGTAAGTACCTATAAAGGGTACGTAAAAACCTTTTGAACGGCCCGATTCTATACAATCTTCACAAATTATTCATGGTACATTTGTATAGTAAACCAGATATAACTTAATAGTTTGAATTTTAGTCTTCCAATCAAAGAGTCCTAATTTCAAGCCGTACAAATACCCCTACTTAAAATGATGTATCACTTGCTGTGGTTTTCTTTTGTTTGTTTGTAGCAAGGTCTCTTTGACCAGCAATTTATTTGTAACACAGTGAATAGTAGACAAGTACAGACAAGTAAACTAAAAAAGCTCTACGGAAAAACAAGTAAAACCACAAAACCACGTATCAAAATACTACAAAATTACACGTAGAAAAGGTAAATTAAGTTAGGTAGTAACAAAAATATGCGTACCGAAGCGCAACGTCAAAGGTAGCACCGCCCCAATTCTCCAACGAGTATAGATTGCTGAAGTTATGCGCGACGTACGGTGAAACTGCTACCAAGTCGTGAGTTCGCACCCTAGTTGCTAGTAGGGATTGGTGAGCATCCCTAAACGTAGTGTCCATTAGTAACACCCCCTTGTGTTGGCGGACGGCCTTAGCGAACGCTTCAGGCCCGCCCTCTGTGAGAATTTGCTTGAAACCCTTCGGAGGTTGCACCGCTGTAATAGTTTCAAATGATTTCTTTAATAACTAGGGTCTGAAATTTTAAACTTAAACGCGGTCAAACTGTAACGGGTGCTCACGATTTCACTTACCCATCTTATATTCTTAGAGAGTATGTAGGTACCTATGTAATTTAAGGCAGCAATGACAAATAAATCTGTTAACTTTACTTTAACCTTAACCTGTTAACTATACCTTTTCTAGTTTGTTTCAGGTTCTTACGTAACACTAGCAGACCTGCCCTCGCTTCGATTTGGTGTATCTTTTTTCAATATGGTTGACCACGTCAACTGTCAGTCACGTCAGTTAGAGAAATCCTATACAACTTTAAATTTTAATCAAAAGTTATTTTGATAGAGTAAACTGTAAAATAAAAACCTAAGTAATGCCACGAGTTTAGGATTATTGATGTATTTCATCCATTGTTCTATCAAATCAGCCGTTCAACACACAGACAAACAGAGCCCCCCCAACTTTCAATAAAGGTTTAAAGGACATCAATCGTGAGCACCTGTTACGGTTAGAACTATCTTAATTAATCGTGTTACTGAAGCACTTTTTTAATTTTCATTTTGTCCGTTTCGAGGATTGATTTTAGAGAAACGGCGAAAGAACTCAACACAAAAACATAGGTACTTATACAAAAACTGATATAGCCCGTCACCGTTTTAATTTGCTTATGCGTGAATTTAATATATAATTATACTTTAATAATCAAAAAACATTATTACATAAAATTATATAACTGATACCTAATTAATTAATGCAATTTTTTCAAAGGTACTCATGATTTATTAAGATGGAACTGTCGATTTGTCGAAAACAAAAATAAATTTTTAATGATTTAAAATTTTAGAAATTATTATTATTATTAATTATTTAGCAAACACTTTTATATATCAAAATTGTTACCACAATTTCACTAATACAAGACAAAGCATGTCACGTATTATTACGTGATTTAAAATTGTTGCATTAACAAAAACAATTAAATAAATATGCAAGTCACAAGTTAATTTATGTTAAGATTTTCATATTTTACTATCACATTTTTAGTCTTTCAATTTTAAAATACAATCATCTAAGACGCTAAAGCTTTGTGTATTTATAGTTAAGTCAGTTTCTATAAATTTCTGTTATTACTACACGTTATTGTTACACGGTCTCAATTGTTCTAGTTTTCCTTTAGAATTTCAATACTTTTTGACTAACTTTATACGTACCTACTGTAAGGATATTTTATGTCATAACCACACCCAGGATATTTGAGGGTAGGCACTAGTAATATTAAATGAGATCGAATTTTCAATGTTCATTCGCAAAAGCAGTAAAAAAACGACACAAAAGCGAGTACGACAGGACACTACAAGAACAAGCTAACACACGGACAGAGTGTTAATACAATTGGATTAAACAAAAAAAGCGTATTACCTGTATTTTCCCCTGTCAATTCCTGCCTTTTAATTGCCTCAGGAGAAAGGTCTGAAAAATATTTTTAGTAAAAAAAAAAATTTGGCGAGGTGCAACAACGTCAATGGTGTGCACAAGATGGCGGAAACTATAAATGAAAACATATAAAGTATATGTAGCCGTCTTTCTAGTAGATTAGTAGGTGATCGCAAACAAAATTCATGTCAAGCAAGTAATGTTTTTTAAACTTTTTTTTTTAATTAGGCCTGTAAAAATATTTTTTGTTTTTCTAAAAAATATTTTATTTGCGTGAAAGCTTCAGTTACATCAGTTACATAATTTTGTTTGCCTATAGCTCGCAGCAAATGAAGTATGAAATTTTTTCATATATATAAAACCATAACCAAATATATTTTACGTAATACATAATTATAGTCAAGGCCATATAAACATCAAAGTGCTCTAAATAACGCAAAGTGTTCCCTCTACACATTCGATATATTTTAGTAATATTACGACACTGCAAATAAAAACATTTAAAGACATTAATAATAATAATTTCGAACCTACCATGCCCAGAACGCACTGGAAGAAAATGGAACATTTGTAAGTAAACATTTTTAGTTTTACTTAATTGACAACAATATATAAAATATATATTTCATTTTATTCAAAGTGATATATAAAGATTATGTGCAAACTTTACATAATGTATGTAAAGTGCACACAATACCAAGGTTCTTAAAATTAAAAACCTTTTTCTATATTTTACAATCACAAAAATATTCTTGGATAATCGACATCCCACGATAAAAGACAACATTTTTGTAAATCATACATAACACGATATAATAAAAATGTTTTTAATACAATATTTTAAATCTTTATACTTTAGGATTTTTTTTATTTTTGTACGCTATGCATGCCATTTTTCATTTTATAAGTGATTGCCTTACAATCCCACTTAATTTTGAAGAAACCCACATACATGTAACATATTTTGGTCTATTGAATTATAAAATTTCATCCTTCATTTAGTAAAATTTATGTGAATGTTTGGATAATTTTTAAATATTTTTTATAGACATTTTGTATCCTGATTTCCCCATGCTTTAATATGATGGAACTAATGTGATATTAAACACATAATGGAAATGGATTTTCAATCATTTTGCAAATATTTCGTTTAGAAGAAATTATAGTTGATCACTTACTCATTACTTTATAATAGACTTACATACTTGTCTTTTATAATAAAAATCCTCTTAAAAATTGTACTACTGTTATTAATTATTATAATAATTTTTAATCCGCAGTTTTTATTTAACTTTATCCTGCGAGATCGCTGTTTTATCATATCAATTTCATACCAAATAATAAAACTTTGTAAAAAAAAAATTGATATTAAAATAGCTAAATTAAACGTTAAAGAATCCAAATATAATTAATTTAAGTCTTAAAATATAAATATGAATTTTCATACTACGTCTTATAATGAATTAAAATTGTATTGTGTTAAATACTCAACATCTCACTTAACTAAATCATGAAAGTATGTAAAAAAAGTAATTTATATAACACTAAATTGACTTACCCGACAATACGGTAACACTTAACACTAAACTGCTAACAATTTTTTTTATTAACAATTTTTCTCACTTTCTAAAGTTAACACTAAAATACCTTAAAATAATTTAATTTACTACCCCACCCATTAACCCCTAATTAATTGAATGACTTACCGAGTGGTACAGGTGGTATATAAGGCTTGACGTCAGAGGGTGGTATTTTGGTGGCAAGTGGTGTGGCGGGACCGTTCACTAACACTTGTCCGAGATAGTTGAGTATCTTCTGAGCTCTGTTCTGAGATGCTTTGAACATAAACAGCTGGGGATGTTCGTCTATGAAGTATGTGTCTACCGCTCCTGTAAATGTTTTACGTTATGTAAGGTACCTGGACATACATACATACCAACATACTTCTTCTTTTATATGTAAAAATCACTTGCGGTTTGCGAGTCTCGTTAAAATTGAGAACGACCGGACCGATTTGGCTAATTTTGGTTTTATATTATTTCTGGAAGTTTAAGGAAGGTTTATAAGGTGAGTACTGCTAATATATTAAATGTGAATGATATCAAAGATGTCGGGATGTTTGGATGGAGACATAGATCACATCTAACATAAGATGGATTTTAACCCGATTCTCCCGATTTTATCCCGGTTCTTGACATGAATCCAATATTTTTTTTAAACCACTTTTGTGCAAGAAAAGCCGTGGGCATCAACTAGTGATACTACAATTTTATTTATGTGTATGAATAAACCTATTTTTGCCACATCATGTTACAATTAAATTTAAGTATTACACTTCAATACTCAAAAATACATTAGAAGTTCCACAGAAAATAAAATATATTTTGGATAGTAAGACAGTACATACCATTAAGGAATTTCTGATTCTCCAATACATTTAGCAAGAAGGGGATGTTCGTTTTAACTCCTCGGATACGGAATTCCCTCAACGCTCGGTTCATTTTAGCAGCCGATGACGATAAGTCTTGAGCATGGGAAATAACCTGAAATAAAAGATTAATTAGTCACAGCTGGTTTCAATATCATATCTATCTAGCTATCTGTAATCCTCAGTAAGTTACCTAATGGCATCCTCCAAAGATGGATGGATGGATGAATTATGTATCTTTAAAATATATTTAAAATGGGATAGTAACTTCTTAAGAATAATTTAGTACTAACGATACTTTTATTTACTAGCTGTAAAGTATTGTTGACAAATAAAAAAAATACAATTAATATTTAAAATAAAAAGATTTGGATGCTTAGCAAACTATAACTAAGAAAGAGATCAAGGTTCTACAAAATAGGAATTTGCATTTTAATACAAATTGAACTTTAGTTTCAGCGTCTTAAGGTTCATTATTGTACGTACTTTAACCAGTAGCGAGTCGTAGTATGGCGATATGATGGCGCCGGCGTAAGTCGACGCGGAGTCCAATCTAATGCCCATACCTTCACCGGATCTGGAATAAAAGTACCACTTTACACACTAAATTTTACTGAAAATCCCATCGTTTGTTCGGACCCTCTAGTACCCAATAAATTCAAATCATTTATTTCGTCTTAAGAACGAATAGCTTACTTAACGAACGTTAAAATTCACAATATAAATAATAATATAAAAAAATAAGAGAAAAAAGTTCCTAGTCTCGTTAGACAATACCTATTATATCATCGGGTAACTAACCTGAACACGTCAATCCTGCCTGTGGACAACTGAATGAGATAGACATACCCTATCTTCTGTTCCTTTGTATCTGATGTACTCTCTAGTTCCCAGTACCAATTCAACACCTCCCCTATCCGTACCCTATAGTACCCAATACTGACCTGAACACCTCAATCCTGCCCGTGGACGGCTGGAAGTTGTTCCCGGGGTCTTCGGTAGTCACTCGGCACTGTATGGCGTACCCATTGGCTCGGATCTTGTCCTGAGTGAGTCCGAGCTCCGGCAACGTCATCCCCTCCGCCACTCGGATCTGAGACTGCACCAGGTCTATACCTGTCACTTCCTCTGTGATCGTGTGCTCTACTTGTAACCTGAAATAGTTAATAGGTTGAGATGTGTAGCTTTGTGTGGTTTAGTTGTGAACCCGGTTTAAATGTCATTTTATATTAAGCTATTATTAGCGGTTAATTTGCAGCTTAGTGCTTAGTTGAACAGCTCAGAACTCCTAGTAACTAGGATTCAGGTACCCAGAATACATCAAACCGAAAGGCCTGCATTATTTATTAAAATTTTAGACATAGATACTGTTCAACTATTGCATACTCTACAACTCTACATAGACGTGGGGGTTTTTTCTTTGCTTATTTTTAGTGACATAAAGGCCGGACGTCTAAATAGTGATTACGTCCGCAGTAGTTATATACGTTTTTACATCATATGGCAAACACTATGAATAAAAAATATGAAAAGAGAAATGCGCGTAACAATGTTTACGTAAACATTTATAAGCTTTCTTACTTTTGATAAAAAATAAAAAATCAGCGTACGTAATATTTGAACGGCCGAACGAACGTAATTTTGAAATATATATTTTTTTAATTTATAGGCTTTAAAATCTATAACAGAATTAAAAACAAAACGTATCTTTAGTACTAAAATAGATAGTTAAACTCACCTAGCATTGACTTCAATGAAGTAGAAGTTTCCTTTATCGTCGAGTAGAAACTCCACCGTACCGGCGTTCTCATAGCCCACGTGTCTCGCTAGATGCACTGCGCAATCGGTCATCCTTTGACGAATCTGTATAGATAATAATATTGTAAATAAAAAAAGTAAAAACATTTTTTTTTAATTGACAATATTAAACCTTCGTGGTGTTTATAAATTCGACAAACTTTAAAAAATTTTAGGTTTTTAAATTGATTTTTTTTTATACTTACTACATAAAATAAAAGTTGAACTCTGAAATAAGTTGTAAGTACCCTCAGTTTACACTTTTAAGAAAAAAAAATTAAATCGCTTTTTTAACGTTATGCACGGTCTTCCGAGCACTGTAAACGTTACGTTTTTCCGACTCCTTATTTTGTTCCGAAGAGTGAGTCTATATATTTTTTGGTCTGAGTACCTATAGTTGTTGGTAACACTTACTTCAGGATCAAGACGGGGCGCCGGAGCAATCTCAACCACCTTTTGATGTCTTCTCTGAACGGAACAGTCACGTTCATACAAATGTACTACATTACCAGCTTTGTCACCTGTCAACAAAGTAAACCTTTCATTTATTATGCCATACAGGAAAGTAACTGACGAAATCTACATGTATATTGAATATACTAAACTACTTGGTAAACTTTGTTTTACCTATGGATATATACGGTTCTATTTTTTACCCAATTGCATCAGAAGGAGTGCAATGTTTTTCAAGTATGTCCTTTTCTTTGACACGCTCCACAGCTCAAATAACTTGACAAACTTCAATATATGACATTATAATTATAATTTGTTTTCCTACTAATGATTACCTATGTAATCAAGTAATGTGCTGACTATGTAATTAAGAAATATAGAAAACATACCCAACAACTGCACTTCAATATGTCTAGGTCGTTCGATGAAGCGTTCAATGAACATGGAACCGTTGCCAAAGGCCCCGAGGGCCTCAGACGAGGCCCTTTCGAAGGCAGAGGCCACTTCGCTCATCTCTCTCACAACTCTCATACCACGACCGCCGCCGCCGTATGCCGCCTAAACAACAAATAGGAGGTTCTTGAAATACATTTTGAAGTCAATTACAGGTTTATTAATGAACGGCTTGATATAACCTGCTACGTTCTATGATTTCCATTGTCGTTTAATGTGTTGTCAAGAAAATAATCTAAGAGTATAAAAGAGTCTAATTTATTCAATATTTTTTCATTAATAACATTACAGCTCTTAAGAAAAAATAAAAAGGAACGAAATCATTTATTCATGTTGGTATCAATGATATACTTATGTACGTATTTTTTTTTAATCTATATCCTAAAATGAGGTGAATAGGGAAAAATGCAATAATTACTTGTAAAATAAGGAGTAGTAAATAAAAGTTATATTGACGTAATAAGATGAATAAGTACGTAAATGTTTACCTTAAATATAACAGGAAGACCGTGTTGTTTGCAGAATGCTAGAGCTTCCTCCTTCGTAGTGATGGGACCGTCAGTTCCGGGAACGATTGGCACCTCTGTACAACAATTATACGACCTTATAGCTTTGTTTTTAAAGGCTAATTTAGCTTAGCAACATTTATGTCACTTATACAAGTATACGTTGGTATTCAGATTTTATGGAAATAAACATAATAAAAAATGAATAATTAGCTAGCCTGGAACTAAAGTGGTTTATGTAACATTTTTGACTATGAGCATTTTTGAATTTAAAAACAATATTTGAACTTAAACAACATTAAATTACTCCAAGCAAAAGTGGTCTCAAGTGTCATCGGTTACCAAAGATATCATTAAAATACCACTTTAGAATTTGATTGGTTATTTAAACATAGTGACTTTAGACTTTAGTTAGTTTAGTTATAGACCACTTTAGTTCCAGGCTAGCCATATTGTTGAACTACTCATAGCGTAGTGTGTAACAGCAATGCATCATAAGCGATTAGCGACAGCAAACTATACCTCGTTTTTTTCGTCGTGATTTAAAAGGTAAACAATCTTGGCACTACTTTTATTCATTTCATTAATTTAAAAAAATATTTAGAAGTATACAGAAATTTATTTTAACATTAAATTATTATTTATTCTTTATTTTTTTTAATTTGTGTCTGTCTTATTCTTAAATCGATAATTACAATAAAAAGACACTGTAAGATTGTTTACCTTTTAAATCACAACGAAAAAAATGAGGCATACAGTCATGATATTATGATTACTACTTACTAGCTTCAATAGCGGCTTTCCTAGCAGCTACTTTATCACCCATTTGCTGCACCACCTTAGGAGAAGGACCCACAAACCGCAACCCGGCATCCAAGATGGCTTGTGCGAAGTCAGACCTTGAATAAAAACATCTCTTTAAGTTCGTTTAAGTGTTACGTAACGCAATTTGGTGTAAAATGTTATAATGCATTACATAGGGGGAAGGCGGATTTATTAACGTTACGTAACATTCTTGTATTATTACTAAAATAAAGTAGGGAATGTTATCCTTGTAGGTTGGAAGAGTGGCAACTTTTTTAGGTAAAATTGGTCATTTGGGTGTTACGTAACATTTAGGGAGGAGGGTACAGAAAAAGTAACGATGCGTTACATGGGGGACCGGGGGTCAAAAATCTTTAAAAAATTGCGTTACTTAATACTTGAGCGCTTCCTTTTAGCCCTAGTATCTCTAGTATCTATCCAATATAATAATGATCACGAGATGCAATCTAAGAAACCACTTGAAAAAATTGATAGATAAAAAAACGAGATGAATTTCACAAACATGATTGATAGCAGATTTAGATAATAGAAGAATTACTTTAAGAGGCTATTCAAAATATCAATTCTATACATAACTTACATAGAATAAGTTAAAATAAAAGTAAAATGTTAACTGGTAACATACAATATAAATCTCATAATTTATTTACCATCACAATAAACAGATATTATTATTCATTGAAAACTAAAATTATTCTTAACATAATTATAAACTCTTTTTTAAAGCAAAGAAGGCATATATTTCAACCCTCTGAGACTGAGAGAAACTATAAAAAAAATCGCATCAGCTCTGACGTCACTTTTCGAGCATGCAAATATGCAACTTATATCTAGGCAATAAGAATACATAGTTAATTGATAACTTAAAAATGTCGTATTCTCCACTCCACTTCGGCACTAAAAGAAGTGGAGACAACTTATTGCCTTAATTTGCTAACCAGAAGGGCTTAAGTTCCCTTCTAATGATTGAATCTCTTACCGTTCTGATAGTAATCCATATCCAGGATGAACGGCGTCTACGTCATTTTCCTTGGCTACCCTGATGATCTCTGGTATACTGAGGTAAGCTTCCACTGGTGGTAGACCCTTGCCCACTAAATACGATTCATCTGCTTTTTGTCTGTAACCAAATGTGTTTTAAATCATAGTACAATTAAAACGAGGATCAGATTTCAAATACTTAATGCTGAGCTAATTTGTTGTTTTAATGATGAGTGTAAGTTTTAAAAATGATTAAAAAATAATTTATAATTTGCTTAGTTTTGGGGTGACAAGCGTTATATTATAAAGGAATCTGTACTCCTAAAATGTATCTTGTTTAAAAAATATGTAAATTTAAACTTGACCAGCAAGGAAGATTATAGCTACAGCCCAATTGTGGGATATTAGTGGGTTGCAATGTGAGGAGACATAGTTCAGATATAAGTACTTATAACTTAAATGTGTTGGTGACGATTATACTTGAGTCGACTCTTGTTGACTTATAAATGTAAAGGACATAAAATTTAGGTCAAAAAACTCATATTTTATTTATAAGAACACGTGAGACTCAATTTATGCTGGAAAATATTGAGGATAAAACATTAAGCTCGAATATTTTGTCATAAAAAACTAACCAACATGAACATGGCAATAAAAATTCATGTACCTTTTTGTCCTTTTTGCTCGTGTCGTGATACAAGGGACTGTGAACTTTATACATAGGGTTTAAGGTTGAAAATAAGGTTTACCTGTGCATCTGCAGTTTGTCCTGCTCGCTGTATACAGCGACGGAGCGGATACCTAGTTCTGTGCATGCTCTGAATACTCTTATAGCAATCTCTCCACGATTCGCCACCAGAACGCTTCTTATCGGTTTGTATTCTACGGTTTTTGAGTCCTGAAATACGAAAAACAACTTATAAAATTCGTTTTTAGGGACTTAATATTACTTGGGGTATTCTGCGAAGGAGATTTCCCGTCATTGTTATGGGAGACAGTCGGAAAGCAGCATTAAAGAAAGAAATAACGACAAGTAATATTCCCATCAACACCTATCACTAACAGGACCTACTAACCAACTAACAAACTCTTTATAGTCCTACTTGAGAGTTGTCATTTCTATGAGTGGCAAGGGATGGAGGCACTGCAAAAACCTTTAATAACTGACAATAATTCATGTTTAACTGTTTGGAAATACACACTTAGTCAGTCGTTAAATCTTTATTATCCCCCAATGCTGATTCGGCGTTGATTATTATAATGTTAAGTAATGCGCAATAATCACAAGAAAGGATATAAACAAGTTGAATGGTAATTACTGTGGCCATTAAAACGATAAGTTTGTGTATATGCCGTTACAAAGAAAATTATTTACAACTTACATACATTTTACGTCGATTATAATTATGGAAGTTATTATTTATTGTGTAGTGTAATTTCTGTCGCGTGTGGTGATTTAGATTACCTAGCTCAAGCTTGTGGTTTGTAAGTAATATTGTAGAATGTTTCTTCAGTCTTATCTTAATCTAATTAATAGATTAATACTAGCTTTGTTACATCCCTGGTAGGTGGCAATTTCAATATAAACTTTCTATCAAGGTATGGTAGTGTGGGTACTGTTTTAAAAGGTACCCGAGAACAAACATTTATCTGTCACATAAATATCTGCCCTGGCCAGGAATCGAACCTAGGAGTCATCGCTTCGCAGGCAGGGACACCACCAACTAGGCTACGGGGTCGTCATTTTCCTTAAATATTTCGACTGCCACTGCCTGGCTGCCTAGTGCGCGCCTAGCCTAAGAATTCAAAGGACATTTAAAATTAAAATCCTTTACTCTATCGTCTGCTAGATTGCACTGACCCAAAGTTGAAAGACGTCATTTCGTCGTACATCCGTCTTTAATCTGATAACAACAATGTAGACCATACACGCGACTAACACGTTAGAGATATTGTATCTACAAGTGGCGATACCGAATATTAACAATATCTATTACTGTTATTATCTCATAAAGTTCACGGTGCAATAACATGTCAATGCGTTTTAGTACACATGTGGAGGTAATTATGATTTACTTAGTAAATAAAATTGTTTTGTAATAATTATTATTGCCTTCAAGTAAGAGTTCGAGGAACGATTGGATCCGTTATGTAGATAAAAACGTTCGTGGTAGCGATTTAGTTAACTAATATGAAAACTCAACGTATTAAATAGCAATTCCGTTAACATGCAAATTTTAATGTCTTTTTACTCATAAGGTCTTATGACACAAGATATGTTACGTCACAAAATATTGATCATGGAAATTACGTAAAAATGCCCGGACAAGTGATGTTACGAAGTCTGCCAATTGTGCTAATCTATTTGGAACTATGCCAGAGAATGCACGCAAAGCTCTAAAACTCATAAAAAGTAACAAAGTCATAATAACGACAGTGTACAAATCGTGATCATAATGCTATAAATGTTATAAATCGTGATGATAGTAATTACTGTAAATTATTGTATTAAACGTAATAATGATCGAGTGTATTAATTCCAGGTCAATCGCCCCAGTTGGTTGTGCAATTTACTAAAGCCACATTGGGAACAGGAAAAATTTATTTGTATTCAAACGTGGACAGAGTAATTACATTCTTCCCAATCCCATTCATCCATCAGCGTTTGGATATCCATTGTTAGACAGACATAAGCCTTTCATAAAATTTTCGCTTTTTTCAATTGCAACTCCGAAATGTTTTTATATTAATTAATCCTACTTCCTACTAATATTATAAATGTGAAAGTTTGTAAGGATGTTTTGATATTTGGATGTTTGTGGGTCCTTTACGCTCTAACCGTTGAACGGATTAAGTTGAAACTTGGCACACAGACGGTTTGCATCCAGGAATAGGTCATAGGATAGATTTTATCGCGATTATAGGTTCCCTTGGGATGAAATTTACTCTTCCGCGGGCAAAGACGCGGGTATCATCTAGTTAATACTAATTCTTTTTGATTATTATCTAACATAAAAAAATAAGAATCATAGAAACTACTTACGCTTGACGCAGTCCTCGTCTTGGCCGTACTCCATGCTTGAAATTGTGATGCACTCGCGCGCAACGCGAACCGGGCTTTAAGCATTGTAATTACAAAATATTACGAACTAATAAAAATATGATAAGTACAATAATTTAAGTAATCTACAGATAGCGATAAAGTTATTTCATTTTCGTTTGACGTGTGTCGCGTTAATACGAAATGTGACTAGACATTCGATTCGCGTCGAGGTTCAATCTAGTGTGTCTGAAACAAAGAGAAATTACGTATTAAAGTTGGTACTTATATCTAATGAGATGAGCTAACTATAATTTAAGCTGGCAATAGACGGGCTTATTCAAGCAATACCGCAATTTACAAGCTCGAAGCAGTCGGTTCGAACAATCGAGAATGCCGAGCAGCACTGCAAGTTACCGGCAACGACAGCTTGAAGAAGTTCGTCTATTATCAGCTCTAGACTGACTAGCTGACTAGTTGGCTGCGAAAAGGTAGACTTTACGGACGGACAGACCATTGCTGTTCATTAAAAATTTAAGTTGTAATTTGAAACTGTAAATTTATTAGAAGAAGAAAGATAATAATATGTTTTCTTTATTCAGTAGGTACTAAACAGCAGCCTTTACTTAACTTCGGAAAAACTAACCCTTTCGTTCTCATGCAAAAATAAAAATCAGTTTTGACAGATTTTCAGTACTCAAAACATAAGTGCCTAGTGGTTTCCGTATAGATTAAAATGACTTTCTCCATAATCCATTATATTACACCATAATCCATAACACACTCCATAATCTATATCCCGAAACCGGCCAAATAATGGGCTTGGCCAACATGACGATAAAACATTAATCATAGGTTACATATGACGAGGATATATACGGTTTATTGTGTAGCTAAATTAGCCGTTCAAAAATGTCAATCAATTGATACGTTCTTATAGAAATACTCAGAAATGCAAGTGGTGCTGAACATTTAATAATAATAATTCTTTGTGGTTACGATTACAATGGTCAATTGAAACGTCTTATCAAATAATACTAAAATTGCAATTTATAACTTAAATTACAAAGTTAAATGCTATTATTTTTCAATGTTCCTTTATCATTACCTATGTGACATAGACTACATTTTATTTAAAAAAAAAAAACAATATCTTTAACCTGCGAATCCCAGGTTTGTGTTAATATTTTTAAGATAACTTCGCGAACCATTTCGGGTTTTTCCAAGTACTATTTGTGAACTTTAGACCACTGATTAAAGACTACACTGGGCCTGCTATCACTAGCAACTTATCTAGTGTACAAAGCCGTCATTATACACCGAAGTTTATTGACTTACTGATAAGAGATCGATTCAGAAATACTTAAGATTTTTGATAAGTGAATCCAGCGAGCGTGAAGAAGTTGTAACGAAATTCGTTACAGTTAATGAAAGGTTGTTGACATTGTAGATAAAATATCGATTCAGAAGTACTTTAGATTTACATTCGATAGGTAATCTCGATCAGCAATGTGCTTTTAATATAGAAGGAGGTAGGACAGATTTTGTTCCGATTGTAAGTTCCTTTGGGATGAATTGGACGATTGAATTTGAGCGTTTGAATATCAAACAATACGAAACCAACCTTTTTAGATGTCCCCGAAGAAGAGCGGCTAGTTAGTTTATCAGACATTTTCTGTCCCGTTAAAATTTATTTCCAAAATACTAAATAATTACCTACTATAATAAATTTAACCGGAGTCTTAATTAATACTACAAAGCGCTCTCAAGAGTAGGTACCTACTTGTCATGGATTTATTACCATCGTTTCAATTAGCAAACAGCTCACGCTACAGTATTACGAAGTTAGTTACGATGAGTTAATATTAATGCAGTCACACGAGGATAGGTTTATTTACACAAACTTTACCTGATATCAGAGTGATAAACGTACAAAACTGCTTATACCTTTTACATGATATCAATATTTTAACCATACTGACGGCTTTAAAATGCAAAGGTGTTAAAAAAATGCAAACAGTACAGAAATGATCAATTGGCAATTATCTTCTTATTAATTTACGAATCAAAAGTAGAC
>LGAG01000020.1:1065264-1080264 GCA_001278395.1 Lerema accius
TGCAATGTTAGAAATGTGTTATTTATGTTGTATACTAAAATCTTCAAAACTTAAAAATATCTCATTTCATTTTGAAAGTCAGTTAAAATGAATAAGTTCTTAATATTATCCGCCTAATTTGGTCTTGTTTTATTGCTGACAGACCCAGCAAGTTTTTAAGAATACTTAGAACACATAGACCCCCCAATAAAATTTTTTTTTGACACCTTGAAAATTGTTAATACTAAGCTCAAGCAGTAATTTTGAGCTTTGGGCTAAGTTTTTAGTAAGTTTCGCATCGCCTAGCCTGACCGTACTTTTCAGAGTAATAATTAGTACTATGGTCATTAATTATCATCATAAAAATCAAATAAAAGTATTCAACAGAATGAGCAAAAAATCGAAAACCAGTGTTGGGTGAAAATAATGAAAAAAACTTTAAAAAAATTATATCTCCTAAACTATGCAAAATCGGCTAACATACATGGGGGTGATTTGGATACAGCACATCGTGAGGCATCTAAATTTTAGCTTTGGACGTCAACTCCCTGGCCACCCTGTATATATATTTATTAATGATTACTACATTTAGTTACTTGATAACAACATTTAATGTTTAATTTCCAGATGTTCCCAATGTTCTCAAAGCTTCCGTCTGAAAACTGAACTCCGGCAGCATATCTCCGATCACTTCATCTCACAACAACTACAATTACTAAATACAACTAAACCTACTGATATTAGTGATCCTAAAAATAGCGCTTCTAATGATCCAGTGAATGATCAGATAAATTCTTCACAATAGCAATTGTTGATCATATTCTTTAAAAGGAAGGGTTACTACTGAAATAGATGTTTAAGCTTTACTGTTATTTAAATTTTATTATAACTGAAATGTTAGTACGAAATAGATCCTTAAAGTTATGACAATACGGCTGCGTCATCGTTCTGATATTTCACTACGAAATAGCAGAGAAGGAACTTTTCATACTTTTATAACGACACATTATAATTATCAATATCAACGCACCTCAGACCAAAAAATATATAGACTCAGTGTTCAAAACAAAAAAGTGCTGTCAAATTTTTTTTTTATAACGATTTGAAGTATCACCGAGCACGGTCTGGCAAATGTACCGGGAAACGTTATCATTTGTTAATTATTTATGTTTTTCCGTCTACGCTTTTTTGTTCCGAAGACTGAGTCTATAATTATATTTTTTGGTCTGTGCAACGAACGTATTCGTAACTGCTGCATGTAATTACTAACCACAAAATGCTCTAAGAACACCATAAAAAATGCCGTATGTAAGGGCCCTAAGATTTAAATGATAGTTCCCTATGAAATGGAATCGACTCCAAATTAAACAAACTATAAGAATAAAATCATAATTGAATATAGATGAAATCAAATTTCCCATAGCAACGAATGTATCTGTATACATGCAGTTCAAAATTCAATTGTTTTTTTGTGATAATATCCTACACTCTCTAATTAAAGACTGAAGTTACTACTGCCTGTACATACATACACCTAAAATAATAAATAAAAACTGTTCTTGAAAATTTTTTTTGATAATATTCAAGATAATTCTGGCGACCTCTTTGGTCAAGTTGTATTTTTGTAATTTCGTCTATTTTAATTATGTACAATTCGATATGTTGTAATTGTATTTTTTGTCGTAAAGGGATCACCTGAAAAGTTTTAATTACTATATTTAACCGATATGTTATTTACCGTTACGGTTATAAGATTATTATCTACTTGTTAGCTTTGAACAGAATTATTTGATAGGTGCATGACAAAACCTGTTGTTATTATTTTAATAAATGTATTCGTTAATTAAAGATAATATTGTTTATTTAAATATTGACTTTTATTGCTTCAACAAAATTATATTTGAAACATTTTTTTACAAGTTTGTCATAAATGATATATTCTTAATGAAAAGTTGATAACTACATTATGTATTATGTTGATATGTTGTTCATGTGGTAAATGCTATTAGTCAATGTATCTAAGTAAGAATTAATCTCCTTGGGAGTTTGTTCCCGCTCCCCCTTCCAAGACCATTCACCGTACGATTTTGTAGAAGTTAGCGTTATTTTATCTCTCGAAGCGCGTAAAACTAATATCGAGCAAAATTTAATTTTAGCGTCTGTCGATTAGCTGCTAACCTTGCCGTCTATACCTACTTCGTTTCTTTTTAGAATTTTTCGTATTATTCCTCGAATTATTTTTATTGAGAAGATTGTTCTCGAACCATAAGAAATAATCTGCATTATATTATTACTTAAGGGCGGGAGCAAACGTACGGAATTAATCAAATTCTGAATTAACATTAAAATAAATAATAAAATTAAATAAACGCTACACACTCATACGCAGTAGGATTACGTGTCGCGGGTGGCATGGACAACACTAATAACATCACTTACACCCATGACCCGAGAACAAACATTTATCCGTCACATAAATCTCTGCCCCGGGAATCGAATCCGGGACCCCTCGCTTCGCAGGCAGGGTCACTACAAACTAGGCTACGTCGTTACATTTTTGGGCGAGCGGGGTTAATAGAGTAGATAGTAAGTCTTATTCTATTATGACAGTGTTTGCGTCGACACAACTTACCTACCCCGGGCTTTTTCTACTCTCTATACTATCAGGGTTAATTCAGAGTCTGACAAATTCCGTACGTCTGCGCCAGGCTCATAGAATTCAGAACCTAATTCCTAATGCGAATTCCAATCGTTTGCACCCGCCCTAATTCAGTTATTTCAAGTTACTAACTAAATTTTTTGTACGTTTATAGCTTATTTTATTTCAGATTCGCCTTAAAAATTAAGACAAAATTTTTTTTCAAGTAATTAATTATCATCATGGTTCGAAATTTCGAATTATATTTGCGGTCTACTTTGTCTAGCGAAAGCATTTTGGTATGACGCCGCCGCGCCGTCCCGTCTTACTTTTTATACGTAGACGAGCACATAGCTTACACTTCCTTTCTAACATTGTATAATAAGCCTCGTTTTAGAAGCTATTATTGTTAGATGCTTATAACGTCCGATGAAGTTGCTTAATTCATAAGTAGGTCCTATTTTAATGTTCCGGCCGAGTTGGAGAGGTAGGTACCTATAAGAAATTGGATACAACAGCGCTTCCTTCGGCAATAAATTATTAATGCATTGGATTCAATACTTTAACGGAACACTACAAGCCATGGTTCTATACTCCAGGGGTTCCTAAACTTGGGTTCCGTAAAATTACGTACGGTTCCGCCAAATTTATACAATAAATCTTATTACCTAAGTATACATTTCACAGCTGATTTGTAATCCTACTAATATTATAAATGTGAAAGTTTGTAAGGATGTTTGGATATTTGGATGTTTGGATATTTGGATGTTTGGATGTTTGGATGTTTGTCCCTTCTTCACGCTCTAACCGTTGAACGGATTAAGCTGAAACTTGGTACACAGATAGGTTGCATCCAGGAATAGGACATAGGATACATTTTATCCCGACTATAGGTTCCCTTGGGATAAAATCAATATTTTGTTTATCGACTTTTGCGCGGGCGGAGCCGCGGGCATCGTCTAGTCGTTCCATAAAATAAAAGGCATTTGGTTGGTGTTCCGTTAACTTTGTTTAAATTAAAGTTTGTGAACCCCTGCTGTAGGTACTTATCACTGAGGAGGTTAGATTATACTTCACTTAGTGCTTAACTCAAGTCTCGGAAGTTTTAGGTTAGCTGCTTGAAGGCCTCCGACGTGATTCAACGACTTTCCGATTAGTCTAAAACTTGTTTAGGTCACACGTTTTCTCATCATGTTAAAGAAAGATTAAGGTCTTTATTTCCTATTCCTATATCACATTTTACATTTAAATGAAGGGTGAAGGTTTCGTGTAATTTTTCTTCGTTATAGAAAGCTTTTAGTACATGCAAGATTTCACCGAGCCGCGTACTGGCATTGAAATAACTATAGGCAATATTGCATACAATTATAATAGTTAATGTGCCTTTCAGATAACAAAACATCATGCATAACACGACGTAACAATAGCGCACAATCTTTACAGCATCCAACGAAAGTTACGACAGTTTAGTTCTTATTCGAACTAGTTCTGCTACGATTATTGAGCTTGTGCTTATTATTGCTGAGTTAATTTAGATCTTATTGCGTAGAGATTACGTGTCATGTGTTTGGGAGCGCGTGAGGTGGTAAATGGTACCCTGGTACCTTCACTAGAGGTGGTAGGGCGCCATTTGTATTGAAAGCGCTCGATCAGCGCACGCGCGGTCGACACCGTCGTACGTTTCGTTCAAATTCGTGAATGTTTCGAGGTGTGAAATGTGAGTTTCCTATGATAAATTGATATTACATAACAAGGATTAAACAAATATTACGCCTGCAATTACGAATAATTGTGTAATAGGTTATTTATCGGTAAAAAAAATTATGTAGGTAAACATACAACAATAAACGTTCATGCAATATTTTTTCAGGTTACAGGTAAGTAAAGTTTAACATTAAATAAACAATCAAGCAATATTTAATTGCTAAAAATTGTTATAAGAACTAGTAATTATAATATTTTTTAACGATCGGGAATAATAACAATTAACTTACTTGTAACAATTATTAAGTAGATAGGTATCCAATTAAAGTATCCACTTACCGATTAGTAAATTATAAAATAATGAAATAAAAAGTAAAAATAGACCAACCTATTAGATAATTACATCTTTAATTTTATTTTAAGTTGTATCGTGGGAGTTTTGAAACATGAAAAGTGGGGATATATTTTATTTACTTATTTCTCATATTGACTTTAAAAGTAAAAAAAAAATTGATAGAGTCAGTCAGCCTACAAAATGATTGGTTTTGAATTAATGAAACCGTCCACGAGTGTATCTATGTATTGTATTGTACCTATGTGTTAACGATGAAATATAAACCTATGGTCTGTAGGTCCTATATTGTTTTTTAAATCTGGACAAAATAATAAATATAGAGTCTGTTGCTTCATCTTTAAAAAGTTATCATATTCAGCAATCAATCATAAAATTAATTGCAGCTACTAGACCTCAAATAAAATAAAATTAGGTACACTTAATTACAATTAATTCAGTTTAAGTGTACCTATACGGTTATCTAAGAAATTTTTGGGTAAATACATATACGGATAGTTTTAGATACTTAAATATTAATTAGGAATACATACTTAATAATACCTTAAATTTAATATTTTAACACTTTTTTGTTCAGTAAACGGAAATACCTGCGAATACCTACTTCAGATGTTACTGAACTATACAAAGTTAAACTCACACACTCACAGTCAAATTAAAAATTGATAGTAGGTATACTATTATTACTTTTATCGGTAAAGGGACTAAGATAGCGATAGTATTTGTTACATAAATATCCATTATTGTCTATAACATTCTATTCAGTTACTTAACCGCAAGAAGTTATTTTTTTATTGAGCACCGTGACGATTATTGCTTAAAATTGCACCAACCAGTATTGCAATAGAGATTTGAACTCAAATCAATTGCTCAACACGGAAAGTAAAACGGAGGAAAACGTACAAAGAAAACGGTCCAACAAAATACCAATTTCACAACTTTGTTATTTCGCTACGATACTAATTAAGGGGCTTTATAAATAGAATGCTTTGTTTTGCGAATATTTTTTATGTTACCTAAGAGTCTAATACGTTATTTTAACTTTGTTTTTCAGTCAATAGGTGTTTCATTATAAAAAATAATAATAAGACTTTTTATTTGTAGTCAGGGATTATAGTAATTTTTTTTCACTTATCACTATCATACAACTATTTTAGAATAGGATTATTGTAACTGGTAAGGATTTGTCTTTAATGTATCTATCGTCTCGTAAATTGTCTGAGCGAGAATCGAATCCAAAACCTGTCTCTGTCTCTATCATTAATTTGTACTGAAATAATATTTAGTCTTGCTTTTCTCCCAGACAATCATAAAATAATGTGCAATGTGGGACCGTAACTAAATTGCGCCACACAAAAGTGATATTTTGATTAAGCTAAGATTTTATTGCTTGAATGAGATTATTGCTTGACTTTAGATTACCAAGGATTTTTTAATTCAGATTGTTTTTTTTTATTGATCGACGTTCCCCGGACACCAAAGCTGTCTGGGCTCCCCGGACACTGAAAATCCCATCGGGGTAGTAGAACCCCTACTCGTAGAACCCCAGAACAATGACAGCATTACCCCTAAATAATCCACTTGTTATACTCGTCCGTTAAACTTGCGAAGAGAGACACGTTCAAGTACCTAGGTTATAAGTTTAACTACTTAAACTTTAGCTTTTGCATCCTTTGTCAATTTTGAGGTTATGTTTGGAATATAATGTGTTCGTGTAATCATAAAATCTTGAGAATTTGCCGTTATTGTAGAAATACAAAAAGGGCATGCAATGGTTCTTCTTTGTTCTGTGAATAATACCGAGAAAATCGATTTTACGAGTAGGTATTGTCGCATGGTTATTTGCTTAAGAATTGTATGTAAACTGTTTTTCGGAACTCTATACTTAAAGATATCGATGTAGGTACCTATATGCTTACGATGTTAAACTATCCACTCCTTAAGTTAGTCTCGAAATCATATTCTTTATTTTCCGTCAACTAATAAGATTAGGGTTTAATTAAATGCGTAATAGCGATACAACCTTTACTGCACTTTCTATAAAAGTATAGCTTAGTAGTGGGCCTTTTGAAGTCCAAAATAGAAAGGGTATCAAAGCTTACGGCAATCTTATATTTAGCCAATAACAGACATTGTCACATATCCAACATACCTTATATATTTGTGATTTCGACACTGCAGCGTGTAGACTTCTTACGTGCGACATATTGACATGTGATAGTTTTCGATTTAACTGGCAATCATTGATAGATAAACAAAAACCCTGACGGCAAGAAATTAAGGAGGATTTTAACATAATTAATAGCTTATAGATATACTCTCACAATAAAGACGAATTCAACGTCCTGGTTCAATCGAGTGGAAAGTTTTTTTTATATTTTTTTATGTATCGTTGAAAGACTTTGTCGCTGAGCGACCACATCGTTCCGTAATCTATATATAATACAACACAACACATAAAAATGTCAGTAACAATCAGAATAAATAGAAAATAATAATGAACTTATTTTTGCATGCATAAGTCCGCTAATTTGCCCAGCACTCCAGCTTCCTTGGACTTCAAAAAAGCCAGAATGCTGTTCAAATAACCGACATCTAAAAAGTTAAAAACACAAGTAATCCATGTGTTATATTTTTAGTGCCATTTAATTTTAGTAACATCACATATTACAATGTTAACTAGAAAAATAATGTTACGTCTTAGTTACGTGTCATCGTATATACCATAGAACTTAAATAACATATTACGCAAATACTTGTTAGTTATCCAGGACAGAACAGGAAGCTTTGTGCCGTCAGGTTTCAATGGTACTTCGATAGGTGAATGGTACCCTACAATGAAGTTACCTATCTGTTAGTACGTTAGGGTTGACCTTTGGATGCCTTTTAACAATAAATCAGGCATGTACATGATTTGAGATCTGTTGTAGTTAAAGTTTATTATGACAAAAAAAAGAGCTAGAAACAGAAAGCTAAGTTCTAAATTATTCTATCGTTTGGCCGGATAAACATTTTGTTAGCCCCGGACACTTGAGAAAAATCTTGATTTTCAGGGGATAAAAAATAGTGTGTGAAATAAAAAAATATTATTTTATTGTATGTTAATAAATCGAGGAATTATTTTATTGTGTTGTATATTTAATTGGGTAAATAAAACTACATGTATATCTATAGTCTATTGTTAATAGTCTTTCTTTTCCTTCGTGTATTTTTATCCTATTTATTTTTAATATTCTTGCTATAGGTATTGGCCGTAAATACCAAAAGAACAAAAACTTAAAACTCCCAACATATTTTATGAATAGGTTTCCCGAACCGGAACTAGTGCGGGTTACCTAACTTTTGATATAAATTCACCTGGCTTAGTTTGTCTTTCGAAAGTGCAAAAACTTACCTCGACTGAAAATTTGCAATTAATCCACGGTTAAAATCTAAATAAATTAAATCGTTACCATTGTCTTTGGATAAGGCTTCTTGTAATTATAATTTCGTTGAGATTAACGTTAATATTTAAATGAGGTTTTAATTATTAAAAAAAAGTTAATTATCTTAAATTACTTTCTGATCTTTTCTTATTTATCATTTGTCTTATACAAATGTTGATTAAATAGCAGCGGACTATATCTGGGGGCACGGCTGTGTCTCCGCCAACTCGAGCCAAAAAACATAACGGCCCGGCCGTACCATTCTTTTCCCAAAGCATTTCAGTTATTATTTATCCTGCTTATTTATTTGCTTATATTTTTTTTACTTACCTATTAATGCTACTTTAATAGAGTTCACAATCTCACTTGATTGTAAGTGGCGACGTTGTTATAACAGCTTATTTTGTGTTATTTTAAATATTAGGAAAGGAAGCGTTCGAGTATTAAGTAACGCAATTTTTTAAGATTCTTGAAATGTAACGTGCCTAAACGTTTTTCTGTACACCCCCCCTCCCCCTCTCTTAACGTTAAGTAACACCCAAATTATCATTTTGCACCCAAAAGGGTGGCTATTTTACCGACTTAGGAGAATTATTATGTCCATGTTTTTTTAGTCATAAAAAGACAATGTTACGTAACACTTTGTTCGGTCCCCTTTCTCCATGTAACGCATCATAACATTTTACAAGACCCCTTTTCTACCCCAAATTGCGGTACATAATACTGTACGAACACATCTGAACCCTCGTTTGTACTATGAGTAGGTAAATGAGGTCCTTTTGCTCTCAAAGATATAATTGTAAGGAGTTTTAGTATAAACTCTTTAAACCCAATCATAGTATCTATTTACCTACAATTAAATATTTATAGAGGTAATTATACGTTAGGCTTCCCTTTTTGAATATGTAATTGATCTTTTCAAGGGATGCCGGTTAGATAGAAATCTTAAACCGTGATTGTAGGGTTTTTAGAATTGAATATGAATACCTAATTTAGTTAGCTCATTCATTTTATTATTGTAATAGCCTTTTAGCTTGTTATTGCTGATAAAGATTTTATGAAAATAGATGTAGGTACAAAATTATTTAAGTATGCTATTAATTTTTGTTGTTTCAACCTTGTTACCGTTGAAATCGAACTCTATCTCAGATTATTTATAGTTATATTTCACGAACATTACAGTATTTCAAATGCTTTTAACTTATTAAATCTTATTATTATAATCCAAGTGTTTTTTTCGTTCACAAACTGTCAAGCGTGTGATGCGCGCCTCCCTATATTTAGTTTTATGTGTCTTAGGTTGAGTATTTTACGCCAAAGCCATTAAGGAAAAAAAAATATCTTTACTTCCGTGCCAATCCACAGACAATTATTACAGAGTAATTAATATTTATTATTATAACAGCGATGATATACAACATCAATTTAATAATTTAATCGTTAATTAATGGGTAGCAAAAATACAAATTTTAATGCGATTTTCTTTTTCTAATCTCTTCAAATTCAAAATTCACATTCTAATTATTTATCTCGCAAAATTTATATATAAAAATAACGTAACATTATTTTGTAGTGAGAATTTCAAAATTCAAGTTTTATTTAAATCAAATTTTAGTAGGTTAGGTACTACTTTTTTCTGTTAGCGCCTCATTGCTTCACTAGAAAATAACTAAAAAGCTTTTAGTACTTAGATTTTCCAATAACATGCCCTGCCGGTAACCTCTAGACTAGACTCTTAAGACTACAAGATAATGGATAGAAGTTTATGAATTTTATTATTAAACACACAGAATAAGGAATGTATCTTCGTTAGTTTTTTCTTCCGTGATTGGTCCTCACCATAAGGTGAATAAGGTTAGGTAGATACCTTACTTCAACGTAGTTAAGTTCCTAATATGCCTTCGTATTATTGAGAAAGGTAACACAAAAGGAAATATGTAGGTACATTATTCGTATCCTAAGTATGTCTATAAACTCCATAATAACGATGTTGGAAGGTCATATACTTAGCTTTATGAAATGGTATAATATTATGAAGGTACCCATTTTGACTCCTTTGAAGTTTGAGTAGGTACTCAGCTAGGTAGCTGTCCCTTTTATTGGAAATCTTATGACTATGTAGTTCGGTTACCTATTATTATCTATTATCGGCTATTATTGAGGGTACCAAGTTAGTTATCTATATCAAAGGGATTTAACTCATGGTTATCGTTATTTATCTGTTCGTCAATAATGGTATACAGATACCTTGCTTCAGTCCATAAAGGCCCTCTACAAAGCACGAGTCTTTCCTTGAAATTGAGGTTGCCTGGAGCTTACTCCACCACGCTGCTCCAGTGTATACCCGCGGAGGTGTTATTGGGCAACACAAGTGCCTGAAGTTTTTTTGTTGAAAGGCCTCTGACATAGCTTAACGATGCCTCCTGCCCTCCGTAGCACGAAATTGCTCAAGAAATCTTGCCACTAGCGGTCACCCATCCACTTTCCGACCGTATCCGCAGTTGCTTAACTTCGTCAATAGCATAGGATTTAACGTAAGCTAGGCTATGAGCGCTTCAATTACCTATTATACCATTTTTTTCTTGGTTTTTCAGTTTTCTATATTCAGTATTGTCTATAACAAATGTCGCACGGCAGCGACGCGATGGGGCAAACAAGAAATTCCTTACTAGTTATCGAAAGTGGTTAGCAACGTTTTTAAAATAAATTGTGGATTAAAAATTACAAGAATCACTTGCTTATCAATCATCATCGATCACTTACCAAACTGTCGACCGCGCCTGACGTTACTTAACTTTACTTATTTTTTATACAATCAAAAGTTTTTGCGTAGCAAGACTTAAAATTTTACGTTGATGTTGATGACAAGAAATAAATCCATACTTGGATAGCCACTCCTCCTGTTGAAGTAATAAATAAGATTAAATCGCCCATTGAACTTCGAAGTATTGAGCTTGGACCAAAAACAACCTTAATGATAATGATATTTAAGTAAATATTGAAATAATAAAAAAAGTAATAACACAACTGTCAGCAGTTTAGCTCCATCATATAGGGCTAACTAATACCTACTGGTTAATAAATGCTCAAAATTGTAAACTAAATTATCTTATTGGTTTTAGGATGATTAAGAGGTTAAACTGTAATGCAGAAAGTTTAAGTAGCATTTTTATTACAATAAAAATCTATATTGGCAGCTGTTTTGCCCAACGAATTAGTTTGATCATTTAGCGGGGAAATGCTACTAGCGTTCTGTGTACGATGGTAACCTTCGATTATTTAGATAGTATATATTTTTGGTAAGTTTAATTTAGGCCCTTTTTATTTTTATTATTTAGTTTAGTTTATTAACTTATTCAAATAATTGTTTATGTAAATTTCTAATTCATTAGTTTCTTGTTACCCCTTATCAATAAACTTGTTAGATTAATTAGTTATTATTATGTGTTGGCTAGACTCAGACAGATTTTAGAAAGGCTAATAAAATATTTTTCTTAGAATTCGTAGATACACATTAATGCCTAAGAAAAGTACTAGAAGTATCAGCGTAAACTTATAATAAACATTAATTTTCTAAAGTTTCATAAAATAACACGTTTGTTTAAAAAGCAAATGAAATTAAATTTAGCTGAAACTAGAAGTAAAGAATCCCTAAAAGAACTTGTGTAAATATTACGCGTATGTTGGTTTAAAAGTGATAAAATACGTATTTAACAATTTGGGTTTAACTAATTGAGAGGTGGGCCCATCATTACCCATTGTCCTTTATTTTTTACTTTTTAGTTTACTTTTGAAGTCGGTTTTTGTTTTTTTCTTAAAATTAATTTGTTAATAATAAATTATAGAATAGTGCTAGTAATTAATATTAATTCCAATTTTAATCCTAATTTTAAAAGTCCAAGTATTATAATCAATGTCAACACAAGTTTTAATGATATTAGAACGTTGGAAAGAACAATCTGGAAAACAACCGTCTTCACTTAAGGTTGAACCGAGTCTCATGATCCCGAATTACCCGAAATATGTTATATTTTTAAGTTAAACTCACATATTTCACGACAAGAATCCAATTTTCTCCATATGTTACATAACACGGTAATACCCGCGCGTTTTGTCAAACTTATCTTTTTTGCAATCTCTCACACGTTGTTACTCGTAGGTACCTATGTTGCGTTTATGCAATGTGTTGGAGATTTAATACCGCGTCATAACTTGTGACTTATCGTGAATCTCGCAAAAATTACGTTATACTTGACACTTAGAATATCTAGTACGTAGCTAGTTCTATTGACTACATACTTCTTTCAAGTTGTTTTAACCTAACAGAGGAAACATAAGTGATAGCATAGTGGTTTGAACTCGAGAGATCTTTGGTTCAAATTCGGCACGCACCAATAATTTTCAAAGAATTATGTGCGTTTAAAACGAATTATAAATTGCTTTATTAAAGGAAAATATTGAGAGGAATCAAATCACACCTTACGAACACAATGTTGAAATCTGTCAAGCCGTTTGTGTTGTAGAGCTTGCTAAAGAAGTTGACATACATATTATATATCTAAACGTTTAGAAAACATTACACTTTTTTGTCGGGTAAAAATGAGAGAAAAACTACGAATTGAGAGAAATAAAGAATGTCTTTTTACTTTTATAGGGACTTAGGGACTGCAGCCTAGGGCGATAGTTCACGATCCTTGTAAGACATAAATAATGTTACTAGATGATAAAACTTTGTAAGTGCCCAAATGGCGACAGATCAAAATTGTATATCTTATCTAGCACATACATCAGAACTATTCCATCAAAAACATGAATTTTAAAATAGGAGCCAAGTGCAATACTAAAAAAAAATTTTTGACAACCGGCACAGGAATTAAAATACGTGCCAAGTTTTGCAGAAAATCGTGAAATTTTAGTTAGAAAATAACATAAAATATATTTCAGTCAAAACAAAATATTTTATCACGTTCCTTGTTATTAACCCAAAAATGATACTTGGAAACTAATTTTGGGATTAAAACTAGACTATAGCTCGTTATGTCATACAATAGACTATAGACACGTCCCACCATTTCACAGTGTCTAATTTACACCTACTTTCCATCTTATTCCTTCAGATATTCATCATTATCGAAAGAATCTTCTTATTGATGTCAGTTCACGTAATATCACCACAATACATTACACTGCGCATAATTTCTAACAATTCCGGTAAACTGCGCCACTGACATAATTTTTGGTTATGATTTGCTTTAATTAAAGCGTGTTTTGGAAACGTGTTTGACTGCATAATCACGAGACAGGTGAGCAATTAATTTTTAAAAAGTATGTCAATCTCACAAGACGTACGAAACTACAGAAATGGCATTGAAGCGATTTACATGATTCGCCTTCTTTGATATATCTTCGTGGCTATTCGATTTTCTTGTTTTAGATGTATAGGCAGTTGATAGTTTATTTTTGCATTATGGAAAGTCAGAACAATCAATGCAAACAGTACTTTTTTCGTCTTTTAGATTTAGTATCGATTGTTATGAGTAATTAGTAAAACTAGAGATTCATCTGTACGCAAAATTAGAATGTAATTCGTTAAAGTCAACGAGGTTGGACCTGTGTGTGTATAAAACGTAGTGTGATTATGTTCGTTTAATTTTATTTTCAGTAGATAATATATTTGTAGCACCTATTATGACTTCTATTCTCTGACTTTATGTTATTTACGAGTATACCAAATATAAAAGTCGTAGACATGATTCTTAAGAAGTTATCTTAACTTGAACCCTTTTCACTAAGTATTACAAAAAAGTTGAAAAAACGCAAAAAATCATTAATTTTTTTATGCCTACATAACTCAACTTACCAACAGTCAATTTTGATATTTCTACGCCTTATTACATCTGTAGTCAAACAACCTTTGCCTGTTTATCGATTCCGGAAAGTTAAATGCGGTCTATGCGTGAAATCTTTTAAACTGCTTAATATACGGCCTCGTTTCTATCTAATTGAAGATTAGTTAGCTGTAACTATACTCTTCCCTTTATTTTGTAGATTGTCGAAGGTCGGGTGTGAATTCTGTCCTATTGTGCAACGGTTGGGCATTTAAAAGAAGTCTCATTATATTTTAGAATGGTGCTCGATTAGCTTGCATAATTAGTCGATATGAGAGGACCCATTTGGCCTTACATACCTTTAATAACAGTTTTATGCTGAGTACAGTTATTTTCTTACATTGATAATAGATTTAAGGATATTTCAGATGATATTTCACGTCCTACGCACAAATCGGTAACTGAAAAAAGTTTATTTTGGAGTAGCCGATTGTAACTGCAAAAGGTGCGATCAAGTAATACGTAACGCTATTTTTGGATTTTTGCGCCCTCCTCCCTATGTAACACTCCGTAACACTTTCTGTAAAACGTAACGTAACACAAAAAATCATGGGATAATAATTAGAATGCAATATTCATATATTTTTTCAATCTAGCTAACAAAATTGACATCGTAGATCACGTAAAATGATAGTAGTGTATTCTGCAGGCAGTTATTGAGCTGTGTGTAACACGTATCACTATAAGCTTCGTAATAGGCTTCAATGTGATTAAACAGATTAAACTACTGATATTCCTGGAACTGACGTTAGTTGGCATTTCAACCTCAAGCCGGATACTGTAGCTTCGAAACAAACGAAAGATTTAAGTCAACAAAATGACGAAGTTCGCGCCTTTTGACATGCAGCGTAGGAATTCTTATAAAGGAAATGTAACTAATGGACCGTGTGCCTGGAACTGAAAAGACCGAAGAACCGTTTCTAATAAGGTAAGGTGGGGTAAGACTGCCACCGGGGTAAGACTGACACTGTCTACTATGTCGATACGTATAGCTTATTTACGAAATTCTTCTAG
>LGAG01000020.1:1094625-1154213 GCA_001278395.1 Lerema accius
TTCGGCCCTTAATTTTTTGGTCAAATATATTCTTAAAATCCCAAAAAAGCGGAACACCAAATTTTTTATAAATAAAATCTGGACGTCCCACTAAAACGTCCCGACGTCCGGCAATGCCGCCCCCAGATTATAATTAGTGGCTGTCTCAATTAATAGGATGATAACTAAAACGGCAATGAAATATAGGAAATATAATAACAGTACATACATGATAAATATTTAATTATACCTACTGGTAATAAAATTAATCCTTACACACAGTGATATAACCAAGCATGGGGTCCGGCTTCAATCATCATTTATTACAGATTGTAATGTCAATAAAGTTACATTAGATTACGTCTGTAATTATTATTTTGAGTTTTCAATAAAAACAGTGCGATACAAATCAACAGTCAACTTATCAATAGAAATAATGCATACTCGCCATTCGTTTCTGACTCAGACATCATGCTTGGAATAAGAAAGGTAAACATATGACGTGTATGTTTTTTTCCTTTCCTATGAACACTTGTGACGTAATAACATACGTAATCTGTGTTAAAGAATTGATCTTGGCGCTTTCAGAGGCGTGGCTACTATGACATACTTTTACTACAAAATAGATAATTATTAATTTCTGTGTAAATTAAATGATACAAAGAATCCGTGGCGAATGACGGATCGTGATAAGTTTTCTACATGATACTTTTATCATCATTTGAACATGCTCTATTAATACACGACTTAGGAATTAATTCAAATTTTTTATGATTAATAAGCGATAATCCAATTTTCAAAAATACATTTATTGTGATTGAATTTCTCTCCCTACATTTTGTATCAAATCGCACATGCAACAACACTACGACAAAATATCGCAAACACTGACTACGTCACTAGTCGTCAGACTTTGCGATCTTTTGACGCACTATTTCCAAAACTAAGTTCGCTTACATCGGTCACATAAATTTTACGATGTCGTTGTCGCGCGTGTGAAACATGCCTAAACACACATTCGAACGTGCCATCTTGCAAATATAGTTCATGTTCAAGAGGTCTGTAGGTATTTGAATGATTTACGCATATTATTACAGAAAGCGAAGTAAGTGAACGTTATTGAACATCGAAACCCAGTAGGTACAAGTTTCTAAAAGTGGTTTAATTACCACATCGCCATGTTATGTCATTGCCGCCGAGTAAATATCATTCGAGAACCTACTATGAGTATAGCAACAGGTAATTACCTCTATTACTTAGATCTGAATAGTTTTTGGAAGTGGGAATAGATTTTCGTCGGGTTTTTATAAACACTATTAAAATTTATTATTTACAATTGGCACGGTTCATTGAAAGGACTTCAAAGAGTTTTTAGATAAGGACAATAAACCTTGTAAATTATTGTTAGAATTGTTTTTTCAAGTATGGTAGAATTTGCAGAATTTTTTGTCCATCAATTCATCCATCCGTCCATCTATCCATCCATCCGTTTATTAACCTTTATTGGTTCCCTACTAACCAAGCAAGTGGTTACAGTTTTCCTCCAATCTGGCCCACTCCAATTGCAATTATTAGATAACAATTCGCTCTAGCTAGATAGTTAATAAATGTATCTTTTAAATATTTGAGAACTTGTGTAAAATTACAATACTTCCTAATTATTTGCTTATAATGTTCACGTGTGCTCAAAAATTAAGTTAAATTAATGTGTTAATGTTAGAAAACATGATACCTTTGTCATATGAAATTATTTACGTGACACCGTGTAAATAAACATTTGTCTTTAGCTTAATATCATCGGCTATAACTGTACTTGAAGATATAAATATACCTATTAAAAAGATTAGTTGCTTATACCAAGGTACGAGTACATTCATTTCATTACTTACTAAATGTGTGGACACGAGCAATTTACAATGTTGCAATATTTATAGAAGAACCTGTTAGTAATCTATCAAAAAAGATCGATTATGTATTTCGATATAGCTTGTCTTAGGAAACTTCGTATTCAATGATGAAAGACAATTTGCTTCATTCTCTTTGAATATTGTTACAAATAATGTCCTTAGAAAATGTCTAGTAGTAGCTACTAGGGTCGCGTTTGCGGTTTAAAGTTTATTTTATACTTTTTTATGTTTCTATTTTAAATCAGATAATGTGGTTTTTTGCATACTGTTGTTTATGGCACTCCAATATAGAGAACCTAGTGTCGAGCTTTGAGTGTATAAGGTTATTTATTTATTTAAAGCTACTGATGATGCATTGATACATCAGTGAGTTATTATTATGGGATTCGGTAAGGTCATTTTGAAGGATTGGATATCACATTTTGATCACTTAAAGATTGTCTCAAATAACAATTACTAGGTACTATAGTATGCCTCTCTGTCCAATTCTGATTTTATTTAAGTGTTCAAGAGAGACGTAAGAATAAATAGGCTACGTCTTGTAGTCTACAGAGTAATAAATCTAAGGCAGTCTGTGTGTTTGACCGCATTTGCCGAAGCTACGTCGAAATCTCCATGGGCCCCCAATACTTTGACATGAAAATCAAACATTGTGTCAATGTAAATACACCTTATTTAAGCGGGGCGGCCTTGGCAACAGGTTTGGAGCAAGTGGCGGAAATTCTCTCCAGTTCTCGTATTTAATATTAGGGTCATACCTAACCTAGATACAGTTCAAGTTAACCTTATAACGGCAGTCGTTCAATATTATGTCATAAGTAGGGGACCTCGCTTTAGTAAATCTTTTATCTGTTATCCCGGCTTAAACAAAACCTTTTTTCGTGATTAAAAGAAATTTAGGGTCTTTATTATTAGTTACAAACATGTCAAGTTCAATCTAAATCGGTTCAGTAGTTTCTGTATGATGCTTGAAAACAACAACAAACAATCATTTTCGAAACTTTCTGCATCCATAAGAAACCCTATCTGGATTTAATTTCCAAAATATCCTGATCCCTTAGGCGAATTAAGAACAACTAATATTCTTACTAACATCTATTATATTACTAACAGGACCTACTAACAGTCCTACAGTGCTACTCGAAGTTTGTCACGATATCCATGCATGAAAAAGTGGTACAGAAAGCTCGTTAGCCATTCTCATTGCATAAAACCCTATTTGACCTATCAATACGTCGATATTAAGTCTTTACAAGCAAGCATCTAATACCTGAATGTCGTAACGTTATTATGTCATGTCGGTAATAGAGCGTCACTCGGCATGAGGAAGAGACCATGTTAGTAGGAAGTTCGGTTTGTGTGTCGCGATATTAGTAATACTATATTTACATCATATTGTGATACTCTTGTAATTGCTATTCGTGATAGTGCATACGATAGAATCATATATGATGTTGTCTTTATGTTGATAAGCTGGCTACAATTTGCAACGCTACATAAGACATTTTATTCGCTTTTTACTGATGTTTATGTGGTCCAAAATGCTACTAAGTATTGCGAACTCTAGCGTGTTAGCACCAAGATATTTATCTTGAGACAATCGCCAATAGATCACATAATCTTTACTGAAGACCATATTGAAAACAGTCTAGTAGTTTTAGAGATAAATGGCAATATTCGTTTGCAAAAATAAACAAATTGACACACAACCTCTCACCCTAAACGTATATAGGTACCATCTCCGTTCCGCCGCGCGCCGTGGGAAAAAAATAATACCTATCGCACACTGTGTCTCACAAAGTGTTGATATACGATGGTTCAAGTTTAATTAAATTTGACGCATTTATGGGCAAAAGAAAACCCCTCTCTTGTCCTAATATTTTAACTTTTGATGAAATCAACCCCGTGAAAGTTTTGAAATTATCGCTGTGATTTAGTATGACGGCGTAGTGACCTACTAAGGAAGGGACTTCCCGCCATTGCTTCATCCGTTATTCAACAGGGTGTACCTAACCGTACCAGAACTCAAAGATAAAGGCACAGACCTATAAAAAAGAATAGACGGAGCCATCGAGCTGAAAAGTGACGAACGTCAATATGTAGCAGTTCGACCATAATGAATGAAGAAGAAGATGAAGCCCACCGCTCGGTATTATACGGCGTGCGAGTGACAGATTTTTGTGCGTCACTTATTTAGTCGCAATTGTATACGATCGCTCTGTCTATTCTTTTTTTTGGGTCTGTGGATAAAATGTTCCCTGAAAAAACTGCCGTCTCTTATGTTCATTTAATGATAGGGCTGCCAATTACAAAATTTCCGACCTCGAAAAATACGCTAACTTCAGACATTTGGGCAAGATCCCGGATATTCATAAAAATATGCGAATTTTGACTGTTTAACTAAGATTTGTTGTAATGATTCTTACGTTTCAATAACAGCATTCCTCGGCTACATGGCTTTACCGAGTTATTCCAAAATACTACCCGAATGTCCCATGAATTAGGAGAAACCCGGAAAAACTCGGACAAAATGCAGCCCTCAACTTAACGGCATTATAGGATAATAACACGGGTTTAATTTGGTTCAAAGAAGACGGCCTTATCTTAGAAAGTAGTATTGAGTTCACCTTTAAATAATGACCTTAATCAGTGCGCGGAAATTTTAGCAAATTTGCCGCAAACCTTGAAAAGGAACCTTTATTTGTATCATTAAAAGGACTTATTTTTTAATTTGTGTTCCGCTATAAGACCTTAAGCATGACGTGACAGAAAAATTCCCCGTCTGTGTCTACGCGACGTAAATTAAAATTCGATTTCAATTATTACAATAAAATCACTTCTTTACTTATCAATATCTGATTTTATAGTATTATTTTTATTGCCTGAAGGGCTGACAAACCAAGCTGATGGGCCACCAGATTGAAAATGGTCACCGTCGCCTATGGACAGGTAACTCCTAAGGTAATAGACAAATAGCTATCAAATCATCTGCTTTATGAAAGACAAATACATTAATATACTTAAGCTTAAGTAAGTTACAATCGGCTGGAAGGAAAAAAAACCAAAAGAAAATTCTCGGTTATCTTTTTAAAAAGGTCTTCTTAAGATTTTTTGTGCAACAGCGTTTTAGTTTATGAGGATTATTATCATTAGATAACAGTCGTTAACGACGAATGTATACCAGTTTAGTAGCAAAATTTACACAAAGAGACACATTTACACAAAGACAGCAAAATTTTAATAAACAATAATTTTCCTGGATACATTCGTATCGAAATTTGAACCGTATTTCAATTAAATGCTGATCAGACCTGGTTTTCGCTTTCCGACACCCGCAGAATTTAATTTACTTAGGGTCAACTCACACCGAGACGCGACGCGGTTTCATTTATGTATTTGATGGCGCTACGCAGCGCACAGCCGCGAGGTGCCTCGCGGCGTCGCGCGTCACATCTTAAAATCGTACCATCAACGACGCCCAGCACCGATTTTGCATGCCGCGCGTCTTCGCTAGTCGCGATGTGTCGCGCTGCGCCGCGTGGCGTATCGAGGTGCAGCGCTGCGCAGCGCAATGTATTTGAATTCTCGCCATCACAATGTGTATCGTTTCGTGTAGTAAATAAAGTATATTTTGAGTCGCTCTATGTAAAATCTGCGCGCAGCGTCGCGTCGCGTCTCGGTGTGAGCTGACCTTTATTTGAGATTTTGTACTTTTCCGTTAAGAAAAAATAATATGGGCGCAAATTCTGATTAGTTTACTTTGCAGGTAGTTACCGTTCTCTAGAACATTATCATACATGTACAGATATGTACTAAATATAGAAGTATCTTAATGAATAATGCATGTGTTTATTAGGCTAAGTTGGCAGTATTTCCGTCTTCGCCATAAGAGTATACGGCGCCCTTGTCTTGCCCAGGGCCCCTAAGTTTCCGGGGAACAGGGATGAGTAACAAAATTTAGTTTTAAATCTATGGAAAGTACCTATGCTGTAGACTAGGTTCAGGTCAAAACGAATAGTTTTTAAGAACCCGGGTGGATTTGAGATACTTATTTGTAATTTGTTACACATTACTTTACAAGAGATCCTAATTTCGTTTGTTCCGAAATGGTGTCGCTTACGCTCGTTTGCTATTCACATTACATAATAAAGTAACTCCCAAACCATCCTATATGTAGATAATATGATCGCCGCATTACCTAAATGACTTGTCATTTTACCAGTTTAATGCACTTCAAGCTTACATTCACTTAATGGCGACCTTGTGTAATTGCCTTGGCGGGTCAATAATTACATGCAGTTCCGATGAAAATAACTTTTATTTTGTTTATCATAAGTTGTACTATTAACTGTAGGAATTGAATGAACTACATTTTTAATTACAAGCCTTGCGTGGATGCCCTTACAAATACCTACTGTGATCATAATTAATTAAAATTAGTAGGTACTTGACTATTCATCAATGCTACAACACTACATTAATAAGAAGCTTTGCTATTTGCTGAAGGGGAATACAAGGGGTTATTAATTTATTAATTGGCGATTAATAATTGCTAACATAATACTGAATGTCTTATATTTCACAGGATAGTGCATTTATACATAATTGATACGCGAATAATTTAACTTTGGATTCTATTTTTAAGAATAACGTAGGCACGTATGAGTTTGTGATTTATCATAGTTAAAGTTTATACGGAGAAAAAGTACAGACTTTTTAAAAAATACATACGATTGAACTACGTTTGACTTAGGCAAAACAAAGCAAAATAACTACTCCAATAAATTTGAAACCAATTAAAAATAACTTAAACAATTTCTAAAATACGCTAAACTTTTACAACATGCGAAAGTGACGAAAATTGGCCAGCGTTATGCCTAATTATGATCATTAAATTTCTAATTCTTAATGACTGTCGTTCCATAGTTTTGACTTTGGTTATGTAATATCGTGCTTATTATATTATTGTAGTGATACCTAAAAAGATACCGACTGGTAGCTAGTTAGTTACCAACCCTCCCTAATTGCCTGGGAGTCCCTGGTAATTATGGTTAACCCCCGAATCTCCCGGATAGCAAATAATTTCCCTAGTTATTCTAAAAACTAAATACATCTTTCGCTCGCTAGTTTGTGGTTGCGGTGAAAAACCGACAAATATTAGTTACTGCTCGAAAACAAAATAAATATAAATTTAGAAATTAATCTATCATTTTCTTTCAGTCATAACTTGAACATACAATTCTCCCGGCTTAGTCCTTTCGAAAGTTGCAAACCCTACACCTAGTAACTACCACCAACGACATATTTTTTTTTATGCAATGAGATTAGTAAATGAGATGGCAGAGCCGACATCTGCTAATGTCCATGGTCATCTAAGGCAAACTTTGAGTACGACTAAAAGAGAGACCGTTAGTTGGTCAGTACTTAAGTCCTGTTGGCGATACGTGTTAATGAGAGTATTAATTGTTCATACGTACTGTTTATAATAATTATAAATATTATAATAAATAATGATTAATTCTGTTGTGTGTTGCACATTGACGACACCGTAGCCTAGTGGGTAGTGACCCTGTTTGCGAAGCGAGGGGTCCCGGGTGCGATTCCCAACCGGGGCAGATATTTATGTGACAGATAAATGTTTGTTCTCGGGTCATGGGAGTTAGTGATGTGTTATTTGTGTCGTCCATACCATCCGCGGCACAAGGAATCCTAGTGCAGGGGTATGAATGTGTTACCGTTAGCGTTTAAATATAAATGTTAAGATTTTATTAAGGTTAGGGTCTAAAATTCTTATACTGATAAATCTTAACAAGTTGTCACTTATAATGTCTGACCTTATTCGAATGCCCTTACGCATACACGAATACCTATTACCTATTTACATATCTTAAGAGCGATTGTAATAAATCGATTCACGATAATGTTAGTGTTAAGTCTAGAGACTACAACATACGAGTACTTTATATTTTAACTTTACTAACAACAAAAAATCAACAACTAAATAACTGTTGTAATTATTGATCGTATTAATAATTGTTGTAATTATAATTGGTGATCGCAGGCTTGCTCCCATTCAGGGACATGACGTGTACATCACTGGTTCAGATTCATGTATGGTCATTCATGCGTGGTCGCGTGACCACCGACCAGTTACTCTTTGTTACATAACCTCGCAACATTTATTAGTAAACAAACAGATATTAAGTAGATTTAGTATTAGAGAATTCTTTTGTTTAGGTTTGGTTTGGGTTGCACCAGTTCCGTCTTTATTATAAGCGCCCACGGGGCCCTAGTCTAGGGCTACTTACGGGGGCCCCGATTGGCTGTCAATAATGTCAAAATTTACTGTTAAATCTACCGAAAGTGGCCGTTAGAATTCGTATTTAGAGATAAAATTAATGGAGTATTTAGGATAACACCGATCGCCACAGTTGTAAGGAGGTACAGATTGAAATTAATTTTTAATCTTTACTTTCCATAAGGGGCCTAATTATGCACGTGCCCATGTTTAGTAATAGAAGTAACGAACTTATGTAATCTTAAATATGTATAGTAAATAAGGTATATGTATATAACTTATGTCTAGAAAACAAGTCTTATTGTGAGAAACGTCCGAAGTATTTAACATCAATTATTTATTCACGTGCACGATACTTAAATATTTTAGGAAAATATATTAAGATCACAAAACTACGAGACTCTTTAGAATGAACACTTTAGTCCAGTGATGTAAGCCACTGTAATCTTCGTATATTACTGTAGATATTTTTAAAGAAAATAGAACAAGAAAAGCAAAATAAATTAAGATTTAAAATAAACCAAGGTTCATCGTGCAGACTTGCTCGTAGTTACTGAGAGAAAATTTGAAAATTATATTAAAAATAACAAAGGAAATATGAACAAATTCGTTACACCACTTTATTACGTTGTTAAGCAATCTACTTTCTCGTAAAATAATATTAAGATTAATTTAAATACGCGTATAATTATTTGAAACTAATGCATTAACAATAATATTTAAAATTAAAATGAAATGCTCTGAGAGAATTCAGTCTACTGCAGAATAGTTTTCGATAACTTAAGAAATGCATTTTACGAATATTTAAAACATTTTCATGATGGATTTTAATCTCTATTAAAGTTAATAACTGAAATGAGACCTGTAAACTTATGTTTTGATTGAAAAAAACTACACAGTCAAAAAAACTGATATCGAGCAAACGGTCTAGGTTGTTGATACAAATTAAAGGTCTGTCGTCAACGGGAAAACTTCTGAAAACTTAAATCGAATTCTAGTTTTAACAATAAAAATCAGAATACCTGGCCAAAAATCTTTTATAATTTTTATTTCAAAATACGAAATGAAATAATAATTAAAATAATACTGCGGGAGAATTACTGGTACCTTAAAATAAATTGTAAGTATAGGTTATTTTTTTTTAATTATTAGGTACTTTTCTTTTTATTCAGACAGACTTATTTTACTTACTATAGTTTCCACATTAAAACCGAAGCATGTAACTACACGTATTCTATTAAAACATAAAACATTAGCATAATAATATTAAATGATAACGTAGAACACGAGAAATCTTTACACTCCTAGAACGGATACTAGTGATTTGGAGAAAGCTTAATCCTATACATCACGTTCTGTTAAATATACCTACCTACATCATTTTACTAGAAAACAGAAGTAATTTCAATACTATTATGTTAAACAGCAACCTGAACATTATGATTATGAAATATAAGTTACTAGGAATCGCCCATGGTTCCGCCCGCGTAACGTTTCCATTTTCGCAATATTTTTTATTGCTGCTCCTCTCCTATTCATCTTAGTGTGATGGTATATAGCCTAAAGCCTTCCCCGGTAAATCGACTATCTTACACTAAAAGAATTTTTCAAATCAGTCTCGTAGTTCCTGAGATTAGCGCGTTCAAACAAACTCTTCAGCATTATATTATTAGTATAGATTATGACTACTTAGACGCACGTTCAAATGAATAATTTTTACTTTCATACTTATAAAAAAAATAAACTGTTTTAATCAATTAAATAATCGATGTATTACCTACTATTAATTATGCTGATTATTATTAATTCAAATAATTAATATAGTTTAATTCATCGACAACAATTATTATAAGTTTTCGTAGGTGTACTTAGGTGTATGTTGGTTTGTTTTTATAGAAAAGAAATGTATGTATGTCAATAAATAACTGTACAATGTAACATATAGGAAAATTATGCATTTTGTGAACAATGCCAAGTTTTTACTAGAGTCAATGACCTTCTCACGGCCTGAAGTTATTGTCCAAATTGGTAATTTTCCTATTGAGTTGTGCTTTACCAACGTTATTTTTAACTTCATCAACTAGCAGGTAAAACACGTATTAGTTAATATACACAACCAGTTCTGTCTTTATTATTAGGACACATGCCTCTCGCCCAGGGCCCCTAATCTCTTGGGGGCCTTTTATGACTGACAATATTTACATTTAAATTCGAGAATTATGAGTTTTAAGAGACACAGTAAGACCCGTAGTGGTAAAATATGTGAAGATCTAGTCAGGAAATTTTGTGAGATCCTTAACATCATGAGATGAATACTTTAAAATTGGACAGTAACTTTGAAGAAGACAAGCAAATTTTTCACACATAAAATCTTGCCCCGTTACAATGTAGTTTCATATTTCATCTTTTCTGTAGTACCTTTATTTCAAGACACGCGTACTACAAGCGCCGCGCAATAAAGTTGCATTTGAAATATTTCCCTTTATTTGAAGTATGTCATATTTTCACTTTAGTACGTGAGAGAAGGAACATGTCTTTTTCTTGAAATAGGTTTTCTTTGATATTTTATCTAAATATAGGACACCTTAATTTAGGTAGTAGTAGGTAGGGTTTTGTTAGTCTCGGTAATAAGCAGAAATATCTATAAATTACAATTTCTTTTTATTTTTTTAAATATCCTAATTGTATGATATAATGTAGGTACAAGTGTTACTAAATGTGTTTTGCTAATTTAATTTCACAGGCGTCGGTACAAATAATCTCAATATTCTCAATAATTATGCCACTTAAACGGTACCTATACCAATAAAATTTATTACGTAACTAGCTGACCTGGCAAACTTTGTACCGCCTCAGAATCAACAAAAAAAGTTGTTTTTTTTTATCTACTCATCTTTAAACCTTCCCTGGACTCCCACAAATAATTTAAAACCAAAATTAGCCAAATCGGTCCAGCCGTTCTCGAGTTTAAGTGAGACAAACGAATAGCAATGTATAAGACTATGTAACTTGTAATAAAAGGACAAATGTTTTTTTTCAGCGGACAAGATGGCCGATTCTATGCCTCCCGATACTCCTGGCTGCGTCTGCTTGTGGGAGCGATATTCTCATGGTGACTATGGGGGGCACCAAATCACATAAAATGCCTTTTTGGGAACTCGCCCGAGGTCTGATAAGAAGGTAAATAATATGCATTAAACAATCTATTTAATTACATAATTGACACTTACGTCCCATTTAAATTATGATATGATAGCTCCACCTTTTTTTAACGTGTGGAAAGACCCTCGTCTCATCCATCCGACCTTAACTTAACCATAAATGAAATAAGTCCTTCGCATTAAATACCTATTTTAGAGTGGGGGTATTCCAGTTTTTATATCAACTGAAAAGTCTATTCAATTTCTTATTTTTTAATCATAATTTGTCGCCTTTAGCTCTGTCATTGAAGTGGACAGCCTATTTTACGTATTTACTATTTTCATCACTTTCTTATTGTAAAAACCGATCTAGAATCTAGATAAATCGTTTTTGTTACTGCCAGCTTTTATAATCTCACTAAAATACGTCGTTTGAATATTTTGACACGCGATTCTCACCCTTATACCGTTGTTCTGTAAGTTTTAATAGAATATTTGTGTAGCAGCTTAGGGCAACATTTGTGACGGGGTATAATTCAAATGGTCTACTTTTTACTACCCACCGCAACACTTAACCTCAAAATATTGGCAACATCTTGTAAACGGTTAAAGGCTAAATTGTCCTTGAACAAACTTTGTAGTACGCAAAAAATGATTTTTGTTTGTTAATTTCTCTCGACTGTGTAAAAATTAATTAACATTTCTTTATTGTTCAAAAATACTAACAGCTGTAACTAACTTGCAAGACGCTTGATATTTTTTCACATTGACGTCATACGCCAAATCTTTCTTCGTTAATAAAATCAAATTTTTATATTTATTTTATTCAGACTAACAGATTGTTCAAGAATTGTTTTTTTAACAAAACACAAATTAATTCTGTTATTACAGAAGTTGTTTTAGAATTTTGCAATTAGTCGTTAGATACTGCATATGCAAGTAAATTTGCATAAAATTTGTGTCAGTGCGCATTGTGTAATCTTCATATGAAAATATTTGTTACACTCTGATGCGAGCAATGTATTTCAACATTCACAAGGCTTTTAACTTTTAAAATACTTATTTTACTTTCACTGATTCCTAATAAAAATGCGAAATCAGCACCACCTACCGCATTGAATTTAGATTCTAAGCCATCCTTCGGTCGGAGACTGATGCATAAGAAAATCCGTGAAAAATCATTATGTGACATGTCTAGTCGACTTTATGTGATTTTAATTACTTTTTGTCTACCGAAAATATTTTCAATGTTTCAGAGGACACAACATCACGTTTATAAGCGCTTTTGCTCCTGATTTCCATATCGAGGGGCTTGAAGAGATAGCTCCTGAAGGGTTGGCCGCCTACGTCAGGAGCTACATGGCGCTTGACCTGGTCGGAGCCAAGATGAAGGGAGAGGAACCTTTACCCTTAAAGGATATACTCCGATATGGTTATGAGGTATAAACACACAGCATCGCAATAGTAGTTTGTTTCGGGGATGGGACTGTTAGTAATTGTTTATGGGACTCTTCGCAATTGAAACTAAACTTACTGTACTTAGCGATAACTTTCTTTCAAAAAATTTCTTAGACAATACACAAAAGATGAGGAAGAGGAAGCCCTTGGAGATGTAAATTTTTTTATAGTTAAATATTATAACATCGGTTTGAAATATCAAACCACGAGAACATTTATGATCTTTTAACCTTTCAGGCCTGTGAAGCATTCCTGCAGGATTACGAGATAAAGTCCTTTTTGCGATCAGGAAGGACTTACGATCTTATAATGCTTGACGGGGCATACCCGGAATGTGCATTAGGTATCGTGTATCGCATGAAAGTTCCCTTCATGTACATCAATACTGTTGGCTTCTACGCTGGTCCTGCCAGCATGTCTGGGAGCCCTGCTCCGTTCTCCGTAACTCCTTTCTTCGGTCGAGGATTCACTGACAACATGGGATTCTTCGATAGAACAATAAATACTTTCTGGCAGATAGGCTCTTTAGCAGCACATGGAGTCAGTATCTCTCTCCTCCAAAGAGTTGTGAGGAAACATTTTGGACAGCAGATGCCCCATGTTTACGACATGGCGAAAAACGTCAGCTTTATACTTCAGAATGGGCACTACTCCATGACGTATCCAAGACCATACTTGCCCAATGTTGCGGAGGTCGCTTGCATACATTGCAAAGAGTCGAAGAGGTTACATCCGGTAAGTTAAATCTTCATCATAATCATCATCATCACATGGTAATGCACCTTCATTACTGTACGAGTCCGGCTGTACTAGCCTTGTAAAGTGTAGATTAACAAAGTCATAGATCGCAATATAGATAGTACTTGTTAATAATTTTTTTAAGGTCATCTTTTAAGCAAGGTACAAGTCACACTAAAAAAGTTTAATATTTATCTTTTTCAACAATGACCATTATAGCTAATACACTAACCATGTTCATTGAGTCGTAATAGTTCATACATTGGTAACATCCATTTACCATTCACTAAACTGTCTGTCTATAGGTGCATTTATAAAAAGACATTTCACGAAGAACGTTGTAATTTAAGGACATTGAAGAATGGATTTCCGGCGCAGGGGAAGCTGGCTTCGTGTACGTTTCAATGGGATCTTCGGTGAAAACCAACAACATGCCGCTTGCTGCTCATCACATCTTCGTGAAGGCGTTAGGAAGGCTGCCCCAACGAGTGCTGTGGAAACAAGACGGCGAACAGAATCTGACTGATATTCCTGACAACGTGAGGCTCTATAAATGGCTACCGCAACAGGATCTGCTAGGTAATATGCTCTGTTAAGTTACCTACTGTTATGATCATACGAAAAACTTACTGCTCCTTTACAAAGGCTTTTGTTATGTAATGAGAATAGCAATCGTATGCCACCATCTTCTACCACCTACAGATATGTGTGACCAGCATCGAATAGAACTATAGCAAGGACTGTTAGTTCTGTTGTGTTACGTGGGAATAAAAATATTAGTTGTTGGTTATTTAACTGATTATTTAGCTGGCATATTGAATGCTTAAATTTTTTAAAGTCTTTGCGCGTTCGGAACGCCATTTGATTTAGTCTAATTGAAGCTTGTACAGTTTGGTACTCATTTTGATATCAAACTTCATAAATTGTAGGTACTAAATTTCAAAATCATCATACCTTAGGAGCGTAAAATTGTCTGAAAGAGACTGTTTATTGTTTTGTTCTGCATTTATTAATAATTCAGAAACGGACTACAAAATGGTACAGCTCAGAATCGTTTAGACGCTTTACATTTCTTATGACTTCAACTTGCTATGACTGTGAAGGGCGGGTTACGTAAATAAATCAACTTCAAGATCGTCTAAATGTTCTGCGAAAATTTATAATTTATGAGAATACGATTCGGAGTACAGGAGTACGGAGTTCAACAAAAAAGGTTTCCTTTTAATTAGTTACAAGTATATGCATGTTTAGTTTATTATTCTTAAATTCTAATCATGTTTCACTTCCTGCTAGCCCTTTAATACGAGTGAAAATCACTATCAAGAAAACGTAATATTAAATAAATGAAAATTAAGTGATTAGTGCTAACACTACTACTAATACCATAACAATAGCTTTTATACAAGATTGATGAGATATCATAAATCAGTTCTTCTTCCAGATTGTTATATGTATTGGAAGAGAAATAAATCTTCGTAGTTCGGTTAATTGAACCTCGATTTTAAGAGTATAGACCCAAATACACCAAAATTGGTTTAGGATTAGTCGTTTGCATCTATTGTGATTCGTCAGAGCTAGCGAAATATAACACAGAAGGTTGCGGAGATTAATTCATTAATTCTCTTCTAAATTACGTGCTTTTCTCAGTAACGATCAGTATTTTATTGACAAGAGAATGAATCTAATACGCTTACTCTATCTTTGCTCTTTCTTTAGAAATTTCAAAAAATATAGGTAAGTATATAAGTTTCTATAAATATATCATTCATCATTTATGGGTAATTAAAATTGGAATAGATATTTAATTTTTCTGCATTTAAAAATTAAAAAGAGAAAAAAATCCTGTTAAACTAACGACGTCGCTCATGTTTAATTTCTAGAAAACATTTCCATTTCTACAATTATAAATTCAAATTGCATATTTCCGAAGCAACTAAGTATAGCTACAGCTCTTCTTTATTATTATTTAATTTGTTAATTACCTCATCTTCGTTATTTTGTTAATTACCTCATCGTTTGAGTAACTTTATATTATCACACAGAGCTCGGAGATGTTTTAACTCAATCCGGTTGCAATTAGTATTTCTGAGTATCATCATTCACCGTATGCAATTAAGTAAAGTAAACTTAAAATTTGTGTGCGCTCTAGTAGCTAAAATTAATATCAGACTCACTGTTATTAATGTATAGCAAAGTATAATAATATAACTTAAACAGCTTTAGTTAACACATTAGATGTAGGGGATTCATACATACACCACACGGAAGACAAAAAAGATTAAGTCCTTAACAGTAGGTAGGTTAGGCACTCCCAGGAACCGTCAACTTAATTCAAATTCATAGTATATCGTTTTCAATATTACGCTGAACTTCCATTTTAAGTTTACTTCAAAGGTATTGTTGAATTACTTTCTTTTTCCTCATTTAGTTGGGGTTTGGGTACACTTACTTATCTAAATACTTAAATGTTTTCAGGTCATCCGAAGATAAAAGCATTTATCACTCACGGAGGTCTACTCAGTATGTTCGAGACTGTCTATCATGGAGTACCAATAGTCAGCATCCCTGTATTTTGTGACCACGACGCCAACGCAGCTAAAGCCGAACTCGATGGATACGCGAAGAAGCTAGAACTACCACAGCTGACTGCTGACAAACTGTACCTTGCAATCAAAGAAGTTATAACTGAACCAAGATACAGAATAAATGTCAATAAGAGACAGATATTACTCAGAGATCAGAAGGAAACGCCTTTGGAGAGAGCCATTTATTGGACCGAATACGTGATAAGACATAAAGGAGCTTATCACTTACAATCTCCAGCGAAAGATTTAAATTTCTTCCAATATTATTTAATAGATGTCTTCTTTGTTGTCGTTTTATCGTTGTTAGCGATACCAGCCCTTGTTTCTTACGTTTTAAGGTTCAGTTTCAAACGACTCGTAGACTACGTACAGAAACGACGGATGGACAAGTTGATAGATAAATCTAGTGAGTTGTTGAAACGATCAAAGAAGTTCATTGATCCAACGTCAATATCAAAGAAAAAACTGTGAAGACATATTTATTTAGACGTAAATAAATTATGCTGAGAGTTACCGTAAGTTACCGTAAAGTAGTCTCTATCAGATGAAAGATTTAGTGATAATAAATCATAGGCGAACCTGTAAATATTTAGTTTTAGGTTAATAAAGAATTTATTTTATAGACTTCCAATTTTATTGACTTTCTATACATATATCTGAGGTGAACATTGATCTTTTTGTAGATATTAAGGTTTCACTATTTCTTGAGATATTTATAAAATATTTAGTACTTACGACTTAACGAGTCGATTTATAAATGGAATCACGTTTACTGGCGTTACTAAAAAACTCAACGTTTTAGAAAATTGTGTTCAATAAAATAAGATATTTTTGTTAACGTTTATTTGTACGAAAAAAATACAAATAAGCATTATAATAGTGAAGTGATCTAATAATATAACTTTGAGCTGTTACTAAGAGTATCCTAAAAGTTTACAATATTTTTGTTGATTTAAAATTGATAACATTTTATTACCTAATATTTACTGTATTAGTTTGTGATAAGTAGAATCGTACCTTCTTCATAAAATCATACAATTGTTCGTCATGAAAATAAGCCAATATGGCTTCGAACGTCAATATTGTTAATCTCATAGACGAGAATGAATTGCAGTGTAAATGAAATAAAGTGAACTGTAATTAAATAGTTCAAGTCTCTAAATCAGGGAACCCATGGTTCATGCCTTGGCGCCCTGACGAGGCTGTTTTACTAAAACCTTAAATATTAGAAGGTGCAAATGAAACAATTATGGGAAATCCTTCCCTCTGAAAGTTACGGCACTAATATTAATTCTAAAGTGCACCGCAGTCTGTAAAATATTAGCTAATTAATAAACTAAATGTCAATCTTCGGTGGTTGTTGCATTTGGCCGATAACACTAATGTCCTTTTGTTCCACCTCCTCAGGCTTCACTTTAGATACAGACCCTGTTTCTGAGGAAACTGCAAATCGCATTATGTGATCTGGAAAAAAGGGTTATTGTAATAACTTTTTAGGTACAGAAGATTTTTGTAAAGTGTCTTTAATTTTAGGTGTTTCAGTTACAATATTAGACAGCTACTTTGAATCTATAGTAATTACACATCAGAGCATAGTTCGTTTGACCCTCATAAGTTTTGGTATTAATAAAATGTATTATTCGAAGTCACTGTACATACATATACTCGTTTCTTGCCTACCTTCCCTACTGTATTATTACTCTGCTCCGTTGCTGATACATAAAATTATTCAGGGAGTATGGTTTCCACATACCATTTCAGCATTACCTTTGAAGTGGAATACCAGACACCCCAGTGCACCAAGTCCACCAACTGCAACTAGAAGCCAACGGAGCACACCTACAATCCGCTTCGGGAGAAACAGCTGATGCTTCAGCATGTTTACAAACGTCTTGTTCAATGACAGACCCTGAAAAATAAACTCTTCTTTTACGTTTTATTTGATACTAGCAATCGTCGGCGCCGCGTAATTTTGCTTTTTGCAATATTTTTTATTGCTGCTCCTCTCCTATTCATTTTAGCGTCAAGTCTATAGCCTTCCTCGATAAATGGACTATCTTACACTAAAACAATTTTTCAAATCGGTCCAGTAGTTTCTGAGATTAGCGCGTTCAAACAAACAAACTTTAGCCTTATATTATTAGTATATGCTACTTTCTTACCTCTTCGACCCAAAATAAAGGTACTATGGTATCCGGGAGATTCTTACACAGTTCCATTTTCTCAGTTCTCAGAAGTCGTATACTGAACATCACTCTTTGTTTTGCTACCATCGGTGTGCCACTAATCTGCAAAAAAAAAGTTTTCATCCAATAAGGGTCTGATCTAAAATGTTTCTAATCTGTGGTTTACATTAATGTGAGTTGTGACACATATAGACGGTTGATAATCCTGTAGTTGAAATAGGTCGCGACCCTGTCGGCTTAAAAAATCTAGATGCTATTTCTGGGAGGGGTACATAAATAGGCAACAGATATGTTAGTGTGTGCGAAAAGTTAAGAGAGAACTCATTTAAGGTTATGAACAAAAGTAGATTACCTATTGGTGTCGCATTTGGCATGGACGTAATAAGATATATCATACAGAAGCAAAATCGAAAAAATATACATTGCACTGTCACATAAAAGATTTCCCCCAGGAAACGACACCAAGACTGTAATCGAATTGGTAAGCTAGGTAATATTTCACAGGTGTTAGGGATAAATTAGGATCAACTAAGTTTTAATAAATCGCACAATTGTTTCGGATCTAGACGCTAAATTGGTATTTATATTCGACAAATCACGTAGTTATCGATTATTTATATTGATTTGTTTTTATTCTGTTTTTAATAACTCTCTTAATGTAACAGTCACTCTAATTTTTCCAATACATTATTATCCATGAAGATATTATTCTTAAAGATTGTAATGTAACTAATACACCTAAATGGGCGTCTATCCCATACATGTACTAAGATATTACTAAGTATTTCAGTTAAGATACAAAGGTTCTATAAATTAGAATTCTTGCTAATCGTGGAATTAAAGTTAGTTTCCAATCGGATTTCGAAAAGCTTAAAGATGTTGGGAGATTTTGTATCTTCTGTATTATTTACACAGGAATTTGTTTCTAGGCGAAATTAGTGAGCTAACGTAAAATTTATAATTAAGTAGATAGTTATTTTGAAAACGCCTTAACCTTAATGTATCCATTCTGTCGATCAAATACAAATATTTTAATCCTAACAGTTCATCGGGAGATTTTCTTTGGGAAAGTGTATAATGACATAATAGGTACACATAATAATATAATACACATTATTTGACATTTCGATTTTGTTTCCGTATTGAGTTGTTATATTTCTACAGTGAATCCTGTCGCGTACCTATAAAGTAATACTGTCTCGACAATGAATTAGTATGAACTTACCGGCTCAAAATCAATATAAATTTCATGTTCATTTACATCTGGGTGTAATCCCTTTACATTTTTCAATAGCTCAGGATCGCTGTCATAGAAATGTGGTAAGGAGGCATACATAGGAGCTTTTACACATTTAGACAAATCCATGAGTCCTTTCTGGGGGCATTGGTCAGGGGCGTCGCAGAAACACTGTAGCTCGGGGTCATTAGCCAAATCACCAATATTAGCGATGTAGCGATTTGTCTTGATTCCACGGTAGGAAGTTTTCCTTTGATAATGTGGTTTGAATGATCTGTACAAAACAAGAACATGTTAAGGTACTTGAGTATGTTTGGATTTTTCTCGTAGATAAAAATTAATACACAAAGACAGGAGCATGGCAAGAACGTAAAGTAAAACTCATCATTTATCTTGCTGAAAATCGAAAATAGAACACTGAACGACAGTCCAGTATGACAACCACTCCGTTATCCTACTAATATTATAAATGTGAAAGTTACTAAAGATGTTCATGTTTGGATATGTATTTGGATGTTTGTAAGTCCTTCACGCTCTAACCATTAAACGGATTAAGCTGAAACTTGGCACACATAGTTTTCATCCAGAAATAGGACATAGGTTAGATTTTGTCCCGATTACAGGTTCCTTTGGGATAAATCCAATATATTTTTAACTACTCTTCCATGAGTGAAGCCGCAGGCGTGTAATAATACATAGTTCTTCGAGTAAATCTCGCTAGTCTTTATTGGCAATATGGATACCTGCAAAGATCTCCGGAAAACGACTCCAGTCGATCACGTTCTGTTAGGAACGGTGGGAAGACTGTTCCATCTGTGCCCTGATACTCATTGCAGCTCCCAGTCCAGGTTTCCTGTTCAGGTTTGCCATCTACTGCCACCACCCGACCCACTTCCATCACGTTGGTAATACCACGCTTGACCGTCACAACTTTTTGGTCTACAGTGGCGTTACGCTGTGTGAGAAATTTTATTAACTAGTAGTCATTAATAGAAAAACCTCAGACCAAAAAATATAGACTCAGTGTATAGAACAAAAAAGTGAGGTAATTCTTTTTCATTTTTTCTACGATCTGACATAATGTCAAAGAGCACGGTCTGCCAAGAAATGTATCGGGAAACGTTATCATTTGTTATCAATGTTACGTTTTTCCCTACTACGCTTCCTCGTTCCGGAGACTGGGTCTATACCTATATTTTGGTCTGTGAGAAAAATAATGGAAATGTTAAAAATGCAATGCTAAGAATTGAGAGAGTGTAATAAAGAAATATGTCACTCCTACAGTGGAGATGAAAGTAATAACACATCGTAAGTTAAAATTATACAATCATAAGCAGATTAGTTATGAAACCCTATCCACTACTTTTTCTACTCTGTTTTCTACACAAGTGCCTTAAACTAGGCATAAAATTAAGAAAGCACAAGAAACTCTCCTTAGACATTCCTATTTAGGTCACCTTTAAGCAGTAAACGCGATAGCTAAAAGGACTATTACCGTTCTAACATTATTACCTACCCTTGACTGGGTAATTTGATCCCATTTGTACCGTCTGCTAAGATATTACCAAGCCAACGAGTTTTGTTTCAGAGTCAATAATTGTAACGGTACATACAAGTCTTTATAAAGCTTTAATAGTGCTATTATCGTATTTGTTTATTACTTTAGCTAATTCCTCCTAAGCTCCTAATTTTGGTGGGTGATGCGAGTTTGAGATTAATACGACTGCAGTCATCTTATACCGTTAACTTTATCTTAAAATACTATTGACGTGGAAAGATAATTATTATAGAGAAACATGCCAAGTTTTCTTGAAAAGCAAACGGTTGCATGAATGCCTAAAGGACTTAAATAGGTAGTAGAGAACAATTATGACGCGTCCTAAGGAAATATATCGTACACGTAAATACTGTATTTGTTTTAGTTTGCTTGTCTATTTCTACTTTTATAAATGTAGCTGTCTTTTCCGTTTTTGTTATAAAATGAATTAAAACTAATGTTGTAAAGATTTTTTCCTTCAAAGGTCTGTTACATGCTACACGAATACAAACACAAACTTTTGTAAAAGGAAGCTTCAATTGTCAAAATGTTTTCTATTGTATTATAAATCTCGTACGGAGAACATATTAAATACCAAAGGAATTTAATTAAGATTCTTAGGATAAATTAACGTTAGGCTAGTGAAATTAATTTGATTTCGCCCGTTAGGGTTCTATACATTGGTATTTGAAAAATTCTTTAATAAACAGTGTTATTCAATTTCAGTTTATTTATAACTCGTTTACAATGTTAGAATTAGAACTGAATATATTTTCTTTAGAAATCTGCGCGTCCAACTTTAGTAAGAAAACTTAGTTCATTAAGCATTTACATCATTTAAAAAATATAATGTCACTAAGCCAATTTATGTTATGATTTTGCTACTCTACAAGACTTCCTAAGTCTCACACCCTAAATTTGGTTTTATCAAAATGTCTCATATCGTGTTTCTGTTAGAGAGAATCTTTGACTTTGGGGGTTCCTTCAACTTTGCATTTTTCTACAATAGGTACTTATTCAGATTCAAATTATTTGTCGTCTAAGGAACTGCTCACTTAACTTTTTCTTATAAGAAAAAATAATTTACATATTTAGAAAAGGCTGCTAAAGTCGCGTTAGACAATATCTATCATATCATCGGCTTTATGAAACAGATACATTATACTTAAGCCTAAATAAGCTAGTGTCGGCAGGGTGGAAAAAAGCTGGAGGAAAATGATTCCCGATACTCTTTTTTATTTTTTACCTTCCAGAATGTTATCTCTCTTTAGTTAGTTACTTTTAGTCAGTACTAGTAGTTTGGATAGTTATTTACTTACCATCCCAAACAAAGAAAACCTATACTGGTTATTAGGTTCATAGATCAATTTATCTGCGGCTTCTTTCTTCAGTGCTGTACAAACTGCTTTTGGGGCGAACTCTGTCCTAGCGCAGTTGATGACCACACCACGAAACAGTAAGTCTAAGGCCTTAACTCTGAGAAAGATATCTGGTGGGTTGTCGAAAATACCGTTGAATGCTTTAGCCAACATGCTGAGCATTGCTGGTTTGTCTCGCTGCACGAATGTCACCATACTCTGAAATGTAGTAAGTGGTATTCTATGAGAAGTTGGTATTCAGCGATTTTGATCTTCCATCCATGAAATTGGCATTTTGTGACCAGTTCACATTATGGAGTGATTTTAAAAATTATGAGCCAAATAATAAGTTTCCTGGAAGAAAAATTTTAGCACTTTTTGCAAATATTATCCTGTGTATTTGAAAGCTTTTTGTAAGGTTTTTCTGTTGATCGTACAAGTAAGTAATCACGGATGTTCTAGAAAGTCCTAAATTAAGAAATATTCGGGAATCTCGTTCGCCCCAATTATTTCTAATTAAGTGATTCTCCAATACTACAATAGAACCGAAACTGCCAAAGATATATTGTTTAGTAAAATGTACTGATTTCTTGGAATTCAATCAAGGTTAACGTTATACTTACCATCATAAATATATGTGGCATGATCAGTACTTCTTCACCCGTCAACCCTGCACCAGAAAGTTCTTTCTTGAAGTAGAAAACGTCGACTTTCTTGTAGTTAATTGTATCTGTCTCTTCTTGTTCTTCTATTTCCACTTTTTCTTTCCACTCCCTGTTACAAAAATACTAATGCATCACACAACTCACACAACTTCCTTATAACTCAGTCAATTTTTTCACGAAACACATGCTTTAATTACAATGTGCTTAAGAGTAGGTACTCATACACAGCTTTGAAACATTTGACGACCCGTATGGAGCATTCGTTACCATGCCGAACCACTGTTAAATGGGACCACATTTCGATTCTCAACAAGACAGAAATAGGGATGATGATTTATTTCTCGTTTCTTTGTCTATTTCTGTTGTCCAGATTTTGCAGAGCGAATCCTAGTGCGTTCTATGTGTGAGTAGTGTTAATATTTTTTTCAGGCTTCAGGCATTATAATTAAATACATTTATCATGTCTTTACCAAGATGTTTAATTATGGACCTACACTGAGTAAAGGTTCTTTTATTCACAGTATGAAAATAAGAGGAAGTATTTTATTATTTTACGTAATTAATTTAGTCTCATTTTGTGTCATAATATTTGTCATTAAATGTTGCATCTGGTGGATGGTCTTAGGGAACCCCTTGAGGCTAGTCCTCAGTAAATAGAAAACGTCGGACTTGCAAACACGGAACAAAAGGAGAACGACAGTAGGGCATTTCAAAGTCGTTTAATATCACATAGTTTCAAGTTAATAGTGTATTTAAGTTAATGGCAGGAGCAAACTACCGGAATTTTTTAAATTCAGAATTGGCAGTTGGAAGAACGGGGTTAAAAGAGTCAGCGGTAAGTCTTTCTCTAATGGAAACGGTTGCATCGGCACAGTTTACTACTAGCCCTTTCTACCCTGCTCACCCCTACTGTCAATGTATATATCTGGACGTCTGCGCCAGGTTTATAGAGTTCAAAATTTAAATTCAGAATCAGTTTCCTGATGCAATTTCCGGCGGGATTTATGCTGGTAATAGACAGACAGCTTCAATCAGTCTGCTACAGCAGCTATACCGCCATATTGGAGCAACTCGCCGCAGTATGACTACTTCATAGTACAGCAGTGACTACTTAAAGAAAACTATCTATGACTAGCCTTATACACATAGTAGTAATAAACACTTTATTACAATGACTTGGTCCAAAACGACAAGGTAAGTAACAGCAAAGTATATAGCAATTAGCTGCCATGTTATTAGCCAATTTGAAATAAAACTGTTGGTTGTTTTTACACAGCGGCAAACGTCGTAATGATAGTAGTTTCTGAGACTGTTCCATCCGTAGGTACTTGGTGTTTGCTTACAATATGCGACAACGATGCGACAAATAGTCGTCCATTACAATGACCCATTGCTTTTTGATAATTTTGAGGCGCAGCATAATACCTATTTTACATTAAAAAATGTATGTCCGTGGTACAATGAATCCTTATGTGGGGATTATGACCGAGTACTACACACCACGTTCGCCACGTGCTTCTATCGTGGTTACCATGAACAACACACCTAGACCACAATTTAGGTTGAGAGAAGAGCTTAAAATTTTACATTTTTTTTCAAATATAGGTACTTACTCAAAGTAATAAGGTCCAATTTCCTTCACAATCGGCACGGCACCGTTTTGAACCTCTTCTGCGTTAGTATAGTTAAATAGGTACACCTTGAAGTCGAGAGGGAACGGAATCTTCTCCCACATCTGTCGAACATCCGTCTTCTTCGATAACGCCATCTCCTGTTTCCATAAAAATATTTGGTACTTAATACCTACAATCCGTTTTTTTAACTTGTCACATTTTTATATCGAAAACATTCAATTTTTAAGCAGAATTTTAAATATTTCAGCATAATGTAAAAATAATGTGATAGAGTCACTTAAATATAGGAGAAGTTAAAAAATATAGACTGTACTACATACTAAAGCTAGTATAGCAGCAACGTGTAAGTAAATTCCAATCCAATTAAGAACTAGAAGAGATTCCTTTATGCCTAGCATGGCTTACAAAACATAAAGTTCTTTACGATTACGACATACTTAATCGGAGTATCTCAAGCAGAAACATGCAATTTCCGGAGGAGACCACAAGTTGTTTAGTTAGTATTTTCGATTTAGCTTCTATTGTAGGTATAAACAATACAACACATGAGTATAAGTATACTGGTCCCTGTTAAAGAAAGTGCCAATTGCCTCAGATATAATAATAAAATGAAGTAGGTTACAAAGTAACTAATAGGTAAAAACGTCACAGTTATAACATTACTCTTTGTTTTACTTACAAACTTATCCAGAGATAATGAATAAATAGGTTATTGAAAACGATCATGAATCGAATTTTGTAAAATGAATTTGTCCAGCGATGTGACTGCGACAACTTTTAGACTTTAATAATTAATGTGAATTGTGTATTGTAAATTATTTTATGTTCATTGTTTATTAATTACCGTGAGCATGTGCGGTCGTTTCGAATTAACGTTAACATACTTTATTGTTCCCTCAATTATGTATCATTGTACTTTCAATGAAAATTAATACGAAATGTTTAAATTGGTGTATTTAATTTGACTTTTTGCTTAAGTTGAAAACAAGTTGCAAATTCTTTACATTCCTTTGTTTACCATCATAGGCTACCCATATTTATAAGCTTACCTTCTTAAGTTGACTCTTGAGAATCGCTGGAAACATGACCCAGCCAAAGAGAATTCCGAAGAGTGCAGCTCCGGCGGACCCTGCAGCTATCTTCAAATGCTTGGGTAACTGCATTTTAATGCATTTAACTGCGACTGAAAAGTATTTCAATATATTAACATTCACGTACTAAAAGAAATCTTTCTTCTTATTTCTAAGAATATTGCTAGTGACAACTTTCTCCTAACTTCTGGACTGGTGATTCGTGAGTTTAAATCCAATAGGAGGATAGTTATTAGTAGTGATAAATCCTTTAGAATGGAGTTTACTGGTAACGATATAAAATTTCAAAGCCCTAGAATAGAAGTGTAACGTACAAAGCAATAAATGTTCTAAATTGCAGGTGAATTTGAAAATAATTCCGATTTAGAGGTTCGCGTATTAATAAAAAAATCACAGCTAACTGTGAAATAAATTGCAGATGATTATATACTAGATAGAATCGATATGAATAAAAATTCGAAGTGTGGTCGTTCTCACGACACTGACGTAGAACGGCGTTAGGGTTAGCATATCAGTTTGTTAATTTTTTAAGTAGGGTTTAGACTCTAAACTTTAGAGTAATGAATTTTAAAATTAAAGATACCTACTTGCGATATTTTAAATTTAGATTATAAACTTAAGATACGTCTGTAAAAGTAATCCTAAAAAGTGTGCGCAATACATTGCATATGTCGTTATATCTTCCGGAAAAATGTATGCCGTCTTGTTGGTACATTTAAAAAAAAAACTTGATTGAGTCATTTTCGTGTCTTCACGATGAGAATGCTTATAACATATATCTGCTTCCTCTTATATTTTGCCTCTAATATTTTGCCTACTACATGATCCAATGTTTCAATTAAAGTTATTTTTGGTTTTATATGAGTTGGTACATGCATAGTGCAAGTTTCTGCAGTTGTCTGTTCTGTAGTGTTATAAGATTTACGTAGTAACCCTAACATAATGCACTGACAGTTGGCCTTAACTGCGTGGAAGTACATCATTAACCACTTTTAAATTGTAGGGATTATAGGGTTGCTCTTGCTCGTCCTTAGGAGCGAATTTTAAAGTCTCTTTCAAGTAAAATAAATGATTAGTGGCCTGCATAACGCCATAACGTATTACGGTTATATACCTTTAATCTTAATACATAAAAAGACAGCGTACGTGTGTTTGTCACTGAACTCCTAAACGACTGGACTGATTATAAAAAAAACTTTGTAATGTATATTAGAGGGACTAAGAATGGTTTCGAGTCACAATTGGACTAGGTAGGTGGTGCTGATGTCGAGAAACTGCAAGGAATCAGGCTAACCATTACAGTTATTGGTACGTCGTCATAGCAAAAGTTGTTTAATGTGATGAGAATTTTCCATAGATTTACAAAAATTTAAGAGTATCTGATATTGATAACTAAGGGAACAACCAAACCATAATGCCGCAGAACGAGTCTTCCCGGTTTTTTTATATCATCATCATCAGTATCAGTCTTTGGTATTGAACTCCACGCAAACAACTGCACAGTTTTAGATGAAATTCTTTCTAGAAATTAAACGATTTAGATGCTTTAGATTCATCAGAAGTCGTCAGTAACAATAATGACATTAAGGACGCATTGCCGATTAAAAAAGTGATCAAAAAGGCAGTTTGATGTCCGTTACTACCACTGACTCTCCAATTTTTCGGATTCTGTATCAAAACACTTCAAATTACAAATCATTATAAGAAAGGCGAAAGCTCAGACAGTCAATGTCCTGTTATGAAAGGATCATCGGGATTCAACTGAGTGAGAGTCTAATGATCTCCAACAATGGACACCAGGCATTAAAATATAATATAAAGCTCGTTCTTTACTTGCCTTGGACACTAAGATCAATGAAGCTCCCTACACCTTAAGCCTCAATAATTATCTGCTTAACAGACAAAGTAAACTTTACATACATAGGTAACATAAGCTATTTAATATTATCTTTTCTTATGAAAATAAGTCTACCTACGTGTAATGTTTCTTTTCCACGCTTAAGCTACTGCATCTATTAAGTTAAAATTTAGGTGACGAATAGTTCTAATTTGAGAAAAAGTTACAAGATATGATTTACACCAATTAAAAGAAAAGAATCTTTATGACAGTTTCAAAGTTCTTGTGTGTGAGCCTAATGAATATTGTGAAGCAAAACAACTTATAATCTCGCAAGAATTGCTGACAAAAACACTGTTGTTACCTGTTCTGTTATAAGGTTCACGAAGCGAAGCGAGGGTAGTTTAATAGTTCAATATAAATATAGATAGTATATTAAGCCATACGTACGTGTATCTGTTCCGCGAGTCGATGCCACACTTGCCTATACTTGCAACCGTTTCAGTGGGCGTGGTGCTAGGGATACTCGAGTGGTAAAATTTTAACTTACAATAAAAGTAACTTTTATAGAAAAATAAAATCCGGTGTTGAAACATTCATAGTTAGAGGCCCGACTCCATCCTGTGCTCAAGTGGGATAAGCAAATATGGGTTGGTGACCGTTAAAAAAGTAAAATTCTTGCGGACTTATTTAAATATGTCAAAAGACATGTTACGTTTTAAACTGATGGCTCAAGTTTTTATGATAGATAAGCCTGTTGTTGATAACCGATTCGGAGGCTTTTAAGTGGGACAAAATCTCTTGTTACCAACATTTCGTAGTCTTTGTCCAGGCTTTCCACCCATTAAAATGTTTTTTGAAACAGCGTATTTTATTACGCCCTAGAGTTCCTCAGTAATGTAAATTCGCTTTTAAAATCAATTTCCGAATTCACTTTTCGCATCGTTTGTACAACGAACACCTATTGCGGTACGCCTACTGCCAATTGCAGTGTCTCCATACGACATATTCATCATGGACAATTAAGGTAAGAGTTCAGAAGTTTCCATCATATTCCAGTGAAGTATTGGGTAGGTTACATTTCTACATATTATAAACTTCTAGAAAATGTGATAATATCTATTACATCATCGTCTTTATTAAGCTTAAGTAAGAAAAAAGCCAGAGGAATTAAAGTGTTGCTGTTTGTCTTGTCTAGTTCATACTTATCAATACTTGAGGATGTTCGTTGAGTGTTTTTTATTTGTTTAACTACCCTCCTTTTAGAATCAGCTGTAAAATCTGTTTCAGTAGTAATGTCAAGACGAGCAAGCGCAAGAAGACAAGATAAATAAGTACATTCCCAATGTGTGCGTTCAACAATTTCCTATTTAACAATGATTGAAACTGGCATCAGGTTTACGTTTGTATGTCCTCATGCTCAGTATCTACTTGTTATACTTGTACTTTTTACCACAATGTTTACCCATATTTTATAGAGGTATTTCTGCAGCTTTAGTATTATTTGGTATTGGTAATACTCTACTATTAAAAACAGTAAAAGACTTGTCTTTTCAAAAACATGAGCCAACATAACATTTTTTCCTTCAAAGTGAAACATTAACACCACGTTTTAAAAGTCATGAATATTGTACGAGCAATATTTTCTGTTTCAAACCGACAGTTGTTAGTTATTTAAACTGTCTCCATTGTTTTGTTGAAAACGTCGACTAAGGTTGTTCTAGTTTCCAGTTTTTTTATTTATTTTCTGCACAATTTAATTGCTTCCACGTATATTATTTAATTCCGTTTCCATCATTCATTTTGAAATCCCTTTCAGATAATCCTAATGAAGGTCTATAAAGTTAAGCAATTGTGGCCGATATCTGAAATTGATTGAGTCAACGCTAGTGTCAAAAATTCTTCAGTTTCTTCCGTGCTTCTGAGTACACGTTAAGCTATCAGTCTCGATTGCTATTGTTAAGCAATATTGGAAGCAAATTCGGCACTGGAGTAGCATGGTTAAGTATCCTGGTGAGCCAGTTGTGGGGATAGACCCAAGTTTAGTAGGAGGCGTTTAGTTGATAAAAAAAATATTGGATATTGCTGTGACATGGATACATACGTTTTTCACAGGTTAATTTTTTACATAGAATATGCTACGACGTAAAATAACCTTAAAATGAGGGCGCTTCCTCCTCCCCAGAGCGTGATTATTCAATGTTCTCGCTTATTTTAATTAATTCTTTGACCCTTTGCTCTCCAGTGATATAATTTGTACAATGTAGTCTTCGCTTTTAATTGTACTGGCGCTTAGCATGTTACTGTTGATTGTATAATTATTTTAAAATGTAATGGTGTACAGTATGTAAGCGATCAATAAATAAATAAATAAATTTTATTTTGGATGGAGACGATAGATTCGAAACTACAACGCCAAACTGTATCCCTCGATTTTGCCATAGGTTTTTAACATTGCCCCTCTGTGACAGCAAACTTAAAGACGCATTCACGTCAAAAATTAATTTGTAGCCGTTCAAAGTTTAGAAGCGGAACCGAACTCGTGGAAATCAAGGTGGGAGTGACCCGCTTTGTTGGTTAAATGTTTCAATAAAGCCTTTAATTTATTTTCAGTATGTATTCCACGCTGTTTCTATTTCAATACAGAAATATGACTGTGGTTTCGCTTGGGTTTTTTTTAAGCCAGTTAATTCCTCGATCTAATTAGAGCGGTATGTCTCGTCCTAATAACTTCTAACAGGTAAGATATAATTTAGAGTAGATATTTCTCTTTAATACCACGCTACTTCAATGTGATGAGTTGTTAAGGTTATTCTAAATAAGAAATGTTTTTCATCCTTAATGATGTTTCTTTAACAATTGCCATCCAACGATAACAACTGTCGGTCGGTTAGTTAGTATTGTAGAATCCAATAAATTTCATAGTGACCATCTATTTACTGACCCCTCTCACAATTGCCTATATTGGTCGATAAGTTGATAGACGTATAACGTTGAGCTATTAGAGTGTCTTTTCAGTTTTACCTAAAAAGCGCAGGTAAAAGGAGTTACTGTCGTACGAAAAAAACCAACGGTATGTTGTCATAGTTTATTAAAAATAATTTTATTGATGTGGTATCATTATAATAATATTATGTTAAAAACAAAACCATTTTTACTAATAAGCTATATCAATACTCTAAAAACCTGGTAATTCTTTCCAAAAATATCTAGGTTAACTAAAATTAATTTAGCTTAAAATGTTCCAGTTTATGTCCAACTGCCATGAAGATATTTTCGATGGTGCACGGGTTGCCTGAAATATGACAAAAACTTAGAAAATAATAAAAAAAAATAGACCGATTCCAAAAACGTCAACTAAAAATATGAAATAACGGATTTCTTTTCTAAAATTTTTTTTACATAACCGCACCAATCTATGAAATTAGAAACCCTATTAGTATCCAAATAGTGGCGGTAGCTTCGTAGTAGCGTGCGATCTGAATGCCATATACGGCTTGAAGCAGTTGCTTCATACAGTTGCACCGCTGCTTCAAGCTACCCACAGCGACTGTTAAAACAGTCGTGTACTGCCATATTCTCACCTATATCGATCCATTGGTCTCCGTAACCCGCATCTAAACGAGCAGTGCGTATTGCTTCACGAAATGCATGGGTTATTACAACTGCAAGACATAATGCTGGCTCTCCAGTGGCTGAGGACAAGAATTCTAAATTTAAATTAAATAATAAACGAACGATGACGGTTAATATAAGACTAGTAGATGAACCACAGAAGAAAGAACTAAATGTAGTACGTTCAACAGCATTCGCTGCTGTGTGAGATGAACAGATAGACCTTGTCAGAATCCCCAATGAATATTCTTCTAATACCATTATACGATATAGTGAACAAGATGTTTTTAATATAAATGATTTCAATTAAAACATTCAAAACAAATACTATTTTCTCTACGTGGAAATTCAAAGTCAAACTTACGTACGGTTAGGAAAATAACATTTAAGCTTAAACCATGTATATTTCATTTATTTAATTACAAAATGAAATTCATAAAGTTTTGTAAAACACAGGGATGTTTTAGGTATGTGCAATAAAAACAGTCCATGTTATTTTATTATAATTACTCTTAATGAATTGAATGTTATTATGATCATCACACATTTACATTTCATAACATTATTTTACAAGTAGGTATGTAAATTATATCCTAAGTAACTAATTAGCTTTCCACAGAAATTTGAGGATAACATTTAACCGTATTATTATGGAAATTCATGGCCAGTAATTATATTCTTTTAAAGAATTTCTTTATAAAAAATGGGTTAATGTATATTGTTAGACATGACAAAAATAATTTTAAACAATGCACTTTTTTACGAGTACCTCTGTTTCGTAAACTAGCTTTGTAGAGAGAATTGGTTGTGTTTTTTAAAATAAAATCCTCTCATTTCCTTCTAAACGGCTTGACAGATTTTAATAAACGTTTTTCCGCGTATTTAAAGGGGACTGGTTCGCTTATATTGTTGAACGTAAGAATCATGTTCCCAAATATAATGACGGCTAAGTCGCAGGTATAAGTTTATTACACAAATATTATCTCACTTCATTGCAAATATTTGCTTTTATACTTTGCAAATTATTAAGATTTCAAAAAGGTTTTCATTTGCCTGTTCTGCCCACAACTTTGGGAATCCTCCATTCAGATATTTGTTTGTAGGCGTTCAACAACTTGAGATTATTACGTTCAATGTTTTTACCACATAGGATAATTCATTCTCAAAATATATACGAGTAGGTGGTGCTAAAAAAATTTGGGTTTAAAAACCTACGTTTACAAGAAAATTGATTTCAAATAAAAAGATTTTTATGCTAACCAAAGCTTGAAAACGAGTCAAAACCGCTTTGAGAATTATAAGTTAAACATTTTCTATATTTTTTTAGATAAACTGAATAGACGAACTAATTTAAACAGTCAACTGCCGGTGTCAACGTCGACAGCGTTTGGCAGATTATTAGCAAGTATGCAGAAGAAAATTAGTTTGTTAAATGCAGGAGACATTGAATGAAAACCAGAATAAGTTCTGCGTTCTTAATCATTTTACCTTTGGATTGCAGGACACCAAATTTATTACTAGAGTTCCTACGAAAATATACTCTGAAGTCAGCAGGGATGTCTTTGATGCCCGGAGGTTTATATGACCATGTTCTATCAGTTAGAAGCTGTCCAGAAACATGGTCATACACCAGGTTCTCCGAAGTCCAGTAGCCGAGTCCCATGACAAATGCTCCTTCAATCTGGATTGAATTAGAAAATTTCAAAACACCTTACATAATCTTTAAATAGAATTCCACTCATTTTGTAATCCCATATTGAGTAGATTGTTTTATATCGTCAAATACTCGTGATTGCTACGGTTATTTTGTTTTTAAATTACTTATTTATTTAGCAAGTCTAACTGCCTAGGAAATGAATGAATCATTACCTGACCAACATCGATTACAGGATTCAAACTTCTTCCTGTGTCTTCAAGTAAATCAACTCTTCTTATATCATGATTTCCAGTCAAAATATCTACTTCTACTTCTAACACTATAACACCATAGATATCATAAGGTTTTACAGGTTCAGTTGTATCATAAATGTATGACGCTCGAAGATTAACCCCCGAATTAAAAGCTTCAGTTATAAGTTGCTCCCATGATGGATGGTCCATTTTTTGCTTTATATGTTCTAATCTTTGTAGCAATATTTCACAAGCTTGCATAGTCGCAAACGCGACACATTCACTGCCAACACTAGCACCAGTAACCATGCTATTTGGAGAAGTTAAACTAGTGCTTGGTTTCACACTTATTTTCTCTAAAGGTATTCCTAAATGATATGCACATACTTGGGCAACTTTTGTATTTATTCCTTGTCCCATTTCAATACCACCATGAGTGATGGTAACCGTCCCATCTGCGTGGTATATAGAAACTATAGAATTGTAAGGACCTATGTAGAATAATTCATAAGTCATAGGCATGAGTTTTATTGCTCGTTTTCTCCAACGGTTTTCAGCATTAAAGTCTTTAACCTCTGTTAGTCTTTTGTCATAGTTTGAATATTGTTTTATCTGTTCAATTAGCTCTGGAATAGGGTTATCTTCAAGATTCATATTTGCTAGACGAACCTCTAGAGGATCCTTGCCGAGTACGTAAGCAATTTTCTCCATTATATATTCTGTGGTTGCTATGCCTTCAGTTGATGCTGCAAAGTTATTCAGCGCGTACAATAAGTTCCGTTGTATTAGAAACTTGGGAATAAATAATGTAAGTGTGGCTTTTGGGTGATTTAATATGAAATGACTGCCAGTGAAAATTTTTGAGCCTCAAAATATTATACGTAAGCCATTTTTAATAATTTAATTTTCTTACCGGGAGCTCTACACCAAGTAGTAGAAGGCAAATCTGTGAGTACGTTATACGCTTCGATACGCCATCGTTTACTGTCATAACAGCTAGGAAAATGATGTATCGTCATACTAGTAATACTTTCATTCTTAGAGCAACCATTGTCTTGATAATATTTATTTTTCAAATATTGAATTTTTCCATCAGCATTTACACCAACCTATGCACCAAATACAAGAAAATAAATGTTTTATTTTATACTCCTATCTAAGATTTAAAATATCTTTTGTATTTACTTCGAAATTACAGTAAGTAGATGCCCGTTTGCCAATCAGTTTCATATTATCTTCAATTGAGAGTATGAATCTACATGTTTTTCCTTGCAAATGTGATACTATTGCCGCTGCACAAGCTATGTGCGTAGCTCTAGTTACTTTACCACCATAAGCACCACCAACACGACGAACAATTACATTAACACTGAAATAATCAATTTACAAATACGTTATTTACAATTTTTAATCATGGTGAAGTACTAATTAACTCAAGGTTTTTTTAACATATAAATAATAATTTATAATAACTTTAGTTCCCACCTATTGACAGGAATATTTAAACACTGAGCGACTGCTACGTTTGTTAAGTCTAGCCATTGTGTAGATGAATACACTTCTATCCCATCTTCAGTTGGTTTCACCACACAAGTTTGAGTTTCCATATAATAATGATATTGACTGCCCAATGATATCTCACCAAAGATGACTGATTTTATATCATTTCCAATTTCAGTAGGTTCTACCACTTGATCTGGAGTAATCCTCATATCTCTTTCTGGTGATCTTAGAGCATCATTTATAGATAAAATTGGTTCATTTTTGTTTAGTGATTCATAATGCACTTTTACTAATTTAGCCGCCTTTTTTGCAGTCTTCTCTCTATTAGCAACAATAATACCAACGGCCTGTCCATTGAATTTAACTTCTTTTGAACACAAAATTTCTTCATCGAAGTTAAGTATAGAAATATTAGTAGGAGTGAAGCTATTCTTACCAGGTATGTCCGAAGCTGAATAAAATGCAATAACCCCGGCCATATTCTGAAATTACTTTAAAATAAGATTTTTTTTGCAACTTTATTAACTAAGGTAAATTAGTGGTAGGCTACTATATTTTTCAAGTTTTATTAAGGTTATATCTGCTAAAAACAAATAATAGACGTAATTATTTTTAAGTGAGGTAATTATCTTTAATTACTCACCAAAGCTTCTGTTGCATCGAACCCAGTTACAATAGCACCCGGTGCAACATTAGCTGTAACGAATGTTCCAAATACTTCGTTAGTCTCAGCCGGCAAATCATTGGCAAAAGTAGCTTCTCCACTACATTGAACCAATGCTTCAAGTTTGGGCACAGGCTTATTAATTGGCCACACATTTTCATCCGTATCGTAAATCTGGACCCCTTTTGAAGTGTGTCTTTTCATTGCTTCTCTTCCTGATAAGTATCTCTTATTTAACTTTTCATCTGGACATAGGCTTAGTATTGCCTAAAATAGAAATATAGTAAATTATTAATATTTAACCAAACATAATAATGATACAATTTTCATGCATTTATAATATTATGTAGAATATTTACTCTAATTACCTTATAGAAAAGTGCCAGGGCCAGCATTTTTCTATATTCAGCAGATGGTTCTGGGGGTGATTCTTCAGGTAATATTTCATTAGATAAACTTTTTAAAGCAGCGTTCAAGGTGTCTTCATTGAAAAGATTTTTTTCTTCTACTATTTTCTCCGTGTTTTTGGCATGAATAAACTTTGGTGATATGCTTCCGTATACAATTTTTGCATTTTCAATTAAATCGGTTTCTTTTTTTAATTTTAATAAAAATCCAGCATTTACAGTAGCATGAGCATTTTGCGATCTCGGCATGATCTGAATTAAGTCACAAAAAATTTAATAACTCAACAACATAAACCATATTGTATTTTGAATCCTACTTTCTTACATTCCTCAAAATCAAATGTAAATTAAACACATTATTTATAATGATATACGATTATTTACCTTATAAGTCTTAACAAAACAACAGTTGGACAAGGGCGGCAGCATAACATTTAAAATCACCATTTTAGTCATGTCAGTATTCAGGAACTCTGGTAGAGATATTGTTTTAACATTATTAGTACTGCTAGCTGTAGAAAAATTTATGGTTATAGTTTTAATTTTATTTAATTGAATTATTTTTATGCAACTTAGCTCTAAATTGTAATTGTATAGTTTCTTACCAATAGTTATCATAGAACCAACAGTTTCAAAAATTAAGAATACATCGGACTGAAAACTATTATTACTGTGCTTAAGATATAAATTTCCCCCGATTGTGCCAATCTGAAAATTGTATATGCCATTTTACAATAATTCAAAATCTTGTAATTATCAATCAACATATATGAGTACTCACATTCCTCACTGGTATATGAGCAACTAAATCCATGTGGTCATAAAATTGTTTTAGATAAGAGAAATCCTCATTCTGAGACGGTAATTCCAAAAATACTTGCATCATTTCCGTCAATGACATACATGCTCCCATTATAAGATTAACGTCTAACGTATAACCTTTTAGCTCTACTACGCTATTTATGTCAATTACTGTGGACGGGTACTCAGTTACATGATACACACCTGAAATACCACGCAAAGTAATTAACATAACTTCATATAATATTTACAGGTATCACAAACTTACTAAAACACTGTTACGAACCTTGTCCAGTATTCCCAGCAATAATTTTATAATCAGGACTACTGCTTATCACTTTGAAGACATCATTTATATTATAAACTTTTATCCACTTATACGTGTTATTCTTTATAGTTACACTTTCATTATTTAGTTTTGCTAAAACACACCAATCATCTTTGGCTTTTTCTGCGTCAGGGAAGTCCTGTAGATGATTCTTGTCTGAACATTTTTGTTTATGAGAACATTGTTTAAGACATAATACTCCGCACGTATTAAATGTGTGTAAATCTTCGACATCAATAAGTTTCATCGCAATTCTTTTTTCTGCATCGATAGCAAACGATTTAAATGCATCCACTATAGCTCTGTACCCAGTACATCGGCAAATATTACCAGCAAAGGAATTTTCTATATCTACTGCTTTTAAATCATCTTTTCTTGTATCATATATACTGAAAAAATGTATCAATAAAATATCTTCTTACACTATTTGAATAAAAAATATTATCTAATCAACTTTTTTGATACCTGTACATATTCATTATCCATCCTGGAGTACAATATCCACACTGAGTCCCATTAAACTTTGCTAGTCGGCTCTGAATCTCATGGTATCCAATTGTCCTATTTCCAATTCCTTCTACTGTGATTACCTCCCAACCATGGCAAGAAAAAACTGATACGAGACACTACAAATATATTTTTATCAATTTTATATTTCAATAAACTAGTATTCATAGAGGTGTCCTTAACAGAGAATAGTATAGTATGATCTATTTCAAAGGGCCGTCCTTCGGGGGATTTCCTTTATCGCAAATGACAAGAACAAATACAAATATGACTTTACAAATAACCATGTCTTGAAACGAAGGTCTATTTGTCATAAAAATGTATGCCCCGGGCGAAAGTCAAGGCCAAGGCTTTTTATATAAGAACTAAGTTTTATACTATTTATCTATTTTATTTTACTGTTTCATATATTGTTTACCTATTTTCTGAAAAAGTACTATTTCATAATTTTCTTTACACTAATACAATAAGTTTAATTGTAATTCCATGTACATACTCCATAATATACCATATTAGGAATTTCATTATAAGTTATACTTTTTATTAGTCCACTTACTGAGTTGACAGCCACAGTTTTTAGTTCATTAGTAGGCGGTGTAGGTATCCTAGCAGTGACTATGCAAGCACCACAACCTCCTTCATGGCACATTGCTTTCGTTCCACGTAGATCAGCTACCGTCCTTATGTATTCATTGAGAGAAACGTCAGGTTCTAATCTACCATCAGCTAAAACAATCAACTGAATTTTATCATTTTTTTTCTCTTTTACATCTCCATTTTATGATTTTTAGCCTCTTTCCGATTCGTTAAATTCAATTAAAACAAATTTTTAAATTTTGTAAAGTTAACCGCACATTGAAACTCAGGAACTGGGACTTACCTCGACATATTTTTGTAAAATAGTTCGAAAATTAAAATTTTAACATACCTTCATACTGCTTCCCGTTTATTTTGAAGACAATCTTTGCCATTTTTCTATCACACTTATGTTTCAGACTATTCCGCACAGCAAAGAATACTATGCTCGAATACTAGTTACACGATCATAACATAATCACGATGTTTTCATGTTATCTATAAAAAAGAAACGGATAAAATCTATGGGACTATTTGAAATAAATATAAAATAGAAAAAAACAAGTAGCTAATATATAAAAAAAAAATTGAAGAACAAGAAAAATAAAATAACGCACACATCCTTACTAGATAATCTAAGTATGATGAATGAAGTCATTCGATAGCAGGCAGCTTTATAATCTTGGCGACAAATGAGTACGCTCAATCAAAACTTGACAATTTGTTAGTAATTGGTGATAATGAGAGTAGCGTGAATAATGATACGTTTTAGCTGTAATGGGAAAACGCAAATTGGTGGAGATGTAATTGGATGTTTGTTAAATTATGTATCAAAAGCGATTGAGTTTAACTAAAGCTATTTATTGTTATACTCTTATACGAGTATTTCTAAACTGGTGACTTGTGTCGATCTTAACTGATGGAGATACTTAAAATTGTGCACGCAGTCGGAAGTCTAATAGTTTTTATGATCTAGAAGTCGCAACCATCTCATTCTCTGAAGTTATTAATAATTTGCAAGCAGATTAGTTTTCTTTTATGACGCCCCTAATTGTTCGACACGTAATTAAATACTGTAACGTCCACTTTCACGTTATTTAAGTGACCTGTAAGTTCCTATGAAGAATTAATTAATTAATTGTACCATGACGAAACTTAAGAAGTGTAGGGGAATTAGGTGACAATATAAATCACTGAACTGTTCTGATGATAGAACAGGAAAAGGATAATCCTTCCCATAATGATCACTGAAACAGCAAGTATTTTAAACACATGTAACTTTGAGCAAAGTTTAATACCCTTTGGTTTGATGACGAGATATTCTGTTAAATCAAAGATAAAGGCTCTCAGTATAATCCGATGACATTTAACCCAGCATAATCCCTACGGTAATCAGGAATAGTTGTAATATTCATGAAAAGTTTTAATGAGTTCTGTTGCAGTTCAACAGCAAAATAACTAATTTCTTATGTACGAGTCTTTGTCACTGAACACATAAAAGTATGACGCGTTATAGGTACGGTAACTAAAATTAAATATTTTCTGTTGTGGATTTTGTGAGGAACTATGTACTATTGCGACTCACAATTAGATTCCATAGACGCTTTTGTAGAGTTTGATAAACAATTAGAAATGTTAAAATTTTTTCATCGCCAAAGTATTTCGTTTTAGGAAAAAAATTGTCCACTTAACGAAAGTAAAACTGTCCCAATAAAAACTATAAATTACATTTACACTTATCAGGATTTTGTCCTATGATATTTTTAGTGCCCTAATAAACAATCTACTTAACATACCATCTGCTCTATAAAAGACAAATATATTTCCCAAACTATGTAAGCTAGAGTCAGTCAAAAGTTAAAAACCATAGGAAAACTGCTTTCTTTAAAATAGTCTTAGCAAAAGTGAGAATGCCCAAACGTACTGTAGGTATAGTTGAACTACAAATGAGCACAAAACTTAAGTAAAACAAAATAAGTACACCATTAAACCTTAATTACCGACTAGAGTTTCCCCACATTAACGGCTAAAGTATGAAAGTTTCGTTTAACCTTGAAAACTTTTCGTATGTAACGCGAAACTCGAAGGCAGGTTTGGTTACTTCGTATATTTTAACTAGCAATGTTTTAATTACAACACTCGGAGTTTCTTTGTTATTATAATAGTACAGTGGTGGCACCAGTAATGGACACGGCACCAGTAATGGACACAAAATCGACATTGTTTGTAATAATTACCGGATATGGAAATATTTTTAAAATACTTGCACTAAACCATCAATAATAGACCTTTGGCTGTCTACAATGCCAAATTTAATTTAGATCGGTTGTCTTATTTTAAAATGGCAGGATATTTAAAGGGACAGCGATAGCGCCATGACAAAATTATGTGTTTTGTTGTAGAAATTGTTAAGGGAGAGAGTATACCAATTTGCAAATTATTAAATTGTTTTGAGTCATAGCTGCAAGTTATGTTGTTTTATGGATACTCGAGTGTATAAACAACGTCATTCAAGTAAAAATTGATATTTAAATTAACATTAATTTTCTTTTTAACGATTTGTCAATTACTGGTACCGAAATTTGACAAGGTATCCAGTAATGGACATTTGTGTTTAATTTTATTTGTTGAGGTTATTATATTGGGTTATTGATTAAAATCAAAAGAAATAATCGATGACAAAACATAACCCATCCATTAAGCCCGGTTTCCACATCGAGCGGAGCGAACACATAACTGACCGTTTTTAACTCCCACGCGTGAACTCCCATACTTTATGTTCCGCAAAAAGTGTCCATGACTGGGTGTCCAACACTGGATCTGGGGTGTCCATTACTGGTGCTTTGGGTACTTTTACTTTAACATTTTTTTATTGAAACATACAATTATTTGAGGCTAAATTAAGTATAACAAAGTATTCCTTACTTATTCCTTTTTATAAAAAATAATCGTCAACTTTTTATGATCATAGGAAATATTATTGTTGAAGAAATCTTCAAATATGTGCGCTTAAACCGTCCATTACTGGTGCCACCACGGTACTAACCGATGTGGTGGATGGTATTTTCGCCTGGTTGCAATTTGACGACATGAGTTTAAATTTCTCTTCGCGGTCTCACCTTTTGTGTGTGAGTGTGTGAGAGAGAGAGAGAGTGTATGTATGTGTGTGTTCTTATCTAAGCACCAACGATTCAGGCACTTAGTGTCAAATGTATAACGCGTTATTAATATTATTATTATTAAACATTAATTTCAGAGTCATTTATTCTTCGCCACTTCCCCCAAACCCTCGTCAGTTTAATGGTTGCATTACCTCGTATTCAATGTTACAAAGGCCATTTTTGTAAGGGATTATTTGTATACTCTACCAACAACAAGATGGCACAGGTACTAATAACAGATGTCAACTACAGCCCACTTGTCCTGTGTCCACATAGTATGAAAGGCCAGTGGGCAGTTCGTAATATGAACGACTACGATAGAAACGGGGGCATGTTTGTATTAAAATGTGCTGCAGAGTAACTCACTTGACGACAGTATCGTGGACAACATTTCCGTAAAAGTACATCCCTTGCTGTCGAATCATTTAATGAATAAAAAGCCTTCCATTGCCACGTTACTTTATAATGTGTTCTTAAACTGAACATCTACAGCCAGCCTTATATAAAGGTATGTCTGCAAGAATTACTGATCTTAACTCTTCAGAGGGATATATTAAAGCAGTTTCAGACTAACGTTTTTTACGCGCGTATAAGCTCGTCTTTAGAAGCGCATGCAGACACGTATACCTCGTTTTTTTCGTCGTGATTTAAAAGGTAAACGATCTTGGCACAACTTTTATTTATTTCATTAATTAAAAAAAATATTTAGAAGTATACAGAAATTTATTTTAACATTAAATTATTGTTTATTCTTTAGTTTTTTTAAATTTGTATCTATCTTATTTTTAAATCGATTATTACATAAAAATTACAGTGTAAGATTGTTTACCTTTTAAATCACGACGAAAAAAACGAGGTATATAGGCGCGCCTTTGGACACGCGCAACTGAAACGACCGTATATGCGCAGAAAGATACGCTAGTGTGAAGCCGCCCTTACCAAGCTTCTTGCCAATTTTGTAAGGAACTTCTGTACAGAATTGCAAGCTTTTAGGTCCACCGGTTTATATTAGGTTAGGTTAGGTTAGATTAAAATTATGATTTGAAAAACAAATGGATTGTATCTGAATCACCGTTGGCTTTTATGCATTGTTTGATGTCTCTATTTGCTGAATTAATTTCAGCTAGACAGCCCTTTAATAACATAAAATTAATTGCGCATGACACGGGTGGGTAGAGCAATAAAATAAAACGGCATTTGTTTATACCTGACAAGGTTGATAAGCGGTTATTGTCACGTCCAGACAATAACGTCACGACCACAGGACATAGAAACAAATGGAAATGGTCAATAGAAGGCACAGCGCATAAAAGTATGCGTAATTAGGTGCGCTTACTTGACTGCAATGCTTATTGTATTCGGATAGAAAAACTATTGATTGATAAATCGTTTTAATAACAAGAAATTTAAAGATTAAGTAACACTTTATCAGACTATATTTTGTAGAGAAAATCAAATAACAATTTTTGCAAGTTTCATAGTTCGAATAATTAGTTGTATTTTTACTCTAGAACGATTCCGATTATAATTAAAATCATTTAACATTTCTAATTAGTGCCATGCTCTGTGGTTGCAACATTAAAAGTATCTGAATATGTCACATCCAATCTTAGGTAGGTATGTGGGTTTTCAAAATCACATGAGGGGGAATTAAAAAATGACGTACGGGGTGAAAATGGACATCAGGATATTTAAATTACAAGACATTAAAATTTAAAGGTTTTAGCGTTACGTAATACTTCTTTAAGTGTGAAAGTAAACTGTTTATTTCGCTATAGTGGCTATTTTGTGACGACACATTGTGTCTATTAGATGACTTTCGTAATGATCAGTTTGTAATATTTTGTCGCTTTGGTGCAGCTCGTTTTAATATATAGGTACTAACGACTGTTTTTAATAACATATCCTTTGATTCGGAATAAGGTAGGTTTAAGTTACACCTGAAAGCTTGTGCCTATAACATTACTTTTAGTCACGTTGTTAAATTGATTGTGGATTATAGAAAGATAGAATATTAAAAAGGTTGTAAGAAAATATAGCTACCGGATTTCCTGATTTTGATAGATGAATAATTCAAATGAATTTCTCAGGCAGATTAGTAGAACAGGAAGTAAGGAAACAGGGGTGTAATTGAGGAAATAAATCATTTTCTGAGAGAAAATATAATTCCGCGTTTGCTTATGAGTTTATTCCTTGTAATATAATATTTACACATCCTTTTAGAGTTTCTTAGAAAAATTGGGATCCGTAATATTTTGCTGTGACTTTGCATCTGTCCTTCTTTGACAAAATAGAGAAAGAAATGAAAAAAATAATATAAATATAAATTGATCAAAAGAAAACAATTGTCCCCAATACTGAAATTGGAAAATGATAATATTCTATATTTTAAAAAAAGCTATACTAAAGAAAAACAAGCAACACCTCTATCCTGTCACAATACATTACGTGTTACATTTCTGTTACATCCATTAAAAAGGATTAATATTAAAAGGACAAAAAAAAACTTTAAAAATAAAATCCATTTTTACTTTACAAGTCATACATAAAACATACATCAATCTTGATATTGGCTCGAAGCTAGCATAAATCTGCAATGGATGCAAATGTGAGAAGATTCGAGAAGCCAGACTCTATCTGATCTAGATTAAGATAGGTCACCTAGTTCCCTAACACATATTGAAAAGCGTTGCATTTGGTAACACTCCAGCCCGATTTTCGTCTCACCAACCAATCTAAAAATCGCTGAAATGTAGAAGCCATTCGATTGAAATCCTATCCAAAATAGTAATCTAATCTAAGCCGAATAATTTACGTTACTGTTGTACACACCTTTATAAGTTTTTTTTTAATAAAATTGCTAAAAATCGATCTAAAATGGATTCTGAATACCAAAATGGCCTCAGATTCTAAGTTGCTACGACATTACTACGACATAGAGACAAAAATTTTTACTGTTTACTATTCTTGAGTTATAAAATAAAATGTAAACATGTTCTAAAATCGGACGAGTAGATACTTGGTTTTCAAGATACATTCAAACTCACTCACAAATATTACCTCTTTGTAAAATTATATGGCAATTAGTTTTTGTCTATTTCCTTGTGTTTATATACCTTAAGATTTGAAATAATACGACAACAGAAAATTGACTCATTATTTATCATTCAAATACAAGCTTCCGGCAATTATTTTCATCAAAAGATGATTATAACGATTATAACGTAAATCATAAGAAACTCTGCCTTTTTTTAAAATAAGGCTCAAAGTATAATAGTTTAATAGGTGGCATATGTATGAGAAAATATAATAATTTTTAATCATAATATAGGTAATAATCTTTGTTATAATTTGCATATTGCTTCAATTGAGTCGTGGCTGAATCGTATCGTACATTTGGCATTTTATAAATGTATTTGAAAACGCATAAATAAACGCAGAAAATCCATCTGGCGCAGTCAGGCAAAAATAAAGTTTTTTCCATTCTAATGTAATTATATGATAGTGAATGTCCAGTCATGTTAAATAAATCAAAGGTAAAGAAATATGTTATTTAAGTAATGCTTGTTTTGCGCTAGATTACAGTTTACATTTTATTTTTACGTCCGATTACAGGGAAGTCACAGCTCTTAGCTATCATAATACAATTATGTCCTATTACAAAATGGTTAGAACCTACTTCACATCTTAAACGTCTCTCGTGTCTTTGCTGTTTTGCATAATGATTAGTTGGTAGATAATTTACTTAGGAATTAATCTTGCTATTAGCGAGATATATTGAAACTCATATTTATTTTTTATTGTGTTGTATCAGTAAGTGATATCTTACTAGTATTAATTAACAGAAAAACAAAATGCCAGTCCTAAAATGGAGATGAAACCAGTGACACCCCACATGTTGAAATCCATGAAACTATTTGGGCAGAACAGTATACCAAAGGTATACACAATATACATACTCGCACATATTTCGAAAAAACCTTACTCTCGTTCTAGCGCAGTCGTTGAAAAATACATCATTCCCTTAATAAAAATACACCATTCCCTTAATAAAAATACATCATCCCCTTCATACCATTCATCTTTGTATGAAGATACAGATAGTGGAGAATTCATTATGTTCCATAACATGTTAGAAGTCAACATTAGTATTAATTCACAACACTGCCATATTAAAAACAAGGCTTGTTTCATAACAATTGTCCACAGAACCTATTGTTGATACAACTTGAATGAATAGAAATGACCTAGCGGAACAAAATACGATACTCAATAAAAGATTATAAATCATCACTATCATCAGTAACGAACCGGTATTACATATAATGTGAACGTGAGCTATTTTTATGGAATAAGAGAATAAAGAAACGCGACCGATTAAAGTTAATTTTGGAAGAATTAAAAAAAATGTGCTTTGTGAGCGTATAAAAAAAAACAAATACGATCGAAAAACATGGGTAATTGTTTTTTGTCTGCTTCCATACGTCGCAGTGTATGTTAAACTGTTAGTCCTCGTTTGTTATAGTAACATGATGATTGTTAATTTATATCGAAGGCCATTGGACAGCTTAAAAACTTCTGACTCTTGGATTGGTCAGTAAGCTCTCCACCAATCTACATTGAAGCCACGTGAAGTATGCTAGAGGCTTCCTCAGTAACGAGGCGAGACTCATGCCCAGTAGTAGGCCATTAATGGGTTACAGCCACACAAAAAGTTGTCGAAAAACTGTGACGTCAAAAAAATTATGTGCAGCAGGGGATGGAGACACTGCAAGCTCGTTTACTTTTTTATCAATGGGAATAGTATGGGAAATACACAACATAAAAAGTGCACCCGATCAAAAAGTGTATAGTGTACTGTGTACATTGATATCTATTAATATCTAAACTGATTGTATCTATAATAATAATAGTTTTAGTGGTCATATGACATGGTGTTTCAAGAGGCATTATTGTTCATGATAGTATTGTGATGGTCAGTCGTTATTGTTATGAAGTGAAATGTTATGTAAGTTTTATTTTTCTATATGTGTAAAAAGTGGAATTGTAATGTGTGTTTACCACTTAACTCTGCCTGAATTAATGGATCAATTTAAATAAATGTTTTATGGTGTATTTAAGAGGGAACAAGTATGGTTTGGAACTATAATTGGACACGATAGTTAGTCCGATTATAATAGTAAAAATATTTACTAATGGTGCGTAAAATTTAAGGTTGGGAGTAGGTACCTGATGTGGGGAACTAGGGGACTAACCGAACAGTAAAAAAAAACATGATACAAAACATCGTCTGTCCGATTTTCACGTATTATATAGAAACAAAATAAATTATATTAACAATTAAACAATCATATAGGCAAGTTGTTTTAAATATAGATCATAATAGCGACCAACATAAAGCAAACAGAAAGGCAATAATTCTAGGGGTTCATGTATTTCAATCTCTCCATCAAATTGTAACTTATTATTGAGTCCCAGCAATCACATTTTAGTTTGTTTAGGTAGTACTATCTACAACTTTGTTTGATTATATTGGTTTGTTAGAAATTGGTCCAGTGAGATACTGTAATATTTTGTTTGTCTTTCAGTTGAATATTAGTAGCATTTTTTGGACTTGTAAACTTGGTTTTTCGTATATCTGTGTATCTTCCGGAATTGGCTTCAACCTACTAATGAGCATAGATCTTTCCTCATAAATGAAGATTCTCAGAGCATATTTACTAATCTACTGTTTGGATTGTCGGAGGGATTAGTGGTCAACCACAGTGTTGGAAAATATATTGCCACGCGAAGACCTCCGACATAGCTTAATGTCTGCCATCCAAAAATAACAAATAGGATTGATAATTTATCGTGTATCCAGAAGCATGGAAACTCTCAATAAATGTTGCTATTAGTTGGTCACCCATCCGTTTACTGACCGCGCTCGCAGTTGCATAACTTCATATTTATGAAATCTGCCGGGCTATTTATAAGTGCTTCAGCTATAAGAGTTTTTAGCTCCCTCAGTAATATTTAATCGATGTCTTATCTATGATTTAATAACATTCAGAATTAATAAACATACTGAGCAAAACGTAAACTTTAAACTGCTCTTTGAAATAAAGTTAGTACTAGGATTAGGTAGTTCAAGCGTAAATTCAGACCATCCATGTAATAAAAAAATTGTATTCATAAAACTGTTGTAGTATTATAATTCTCAGATCTGATTTTTCTTTACAGTTTTTGTCTTTACTAATCGTGGATAGGTTTATTAGAAGTAAGTAAAAATAGGATTTGAACCAAAACGTATGCGTACCTATATAACTTTTCAATATTCAATATAAATGAAATTGTTTGTTCTCTTAGAACTAAAGAATTCAGATTAATTAAGTTGGCTGAAATTTTACATTAACCTACTTTCGTAATTAGGAGGTAATTAAATAAACTGCAGGGGCTCTCAAAGGCAACTTTAATTAACTTTTTAAGTGATTTGTTACGTCGGGTTTTATCGTCATTTTTGTTACATGTTTTGTCGTAACTGTAAGTTTTATAGGGCAGAGAGTGATGTGCGACAGCTTGAGGTTATAAGCCTAGTACTTACATACTAATAAGTAAACCGAATTCATTCACAAGTCGGCGAATTAAGCTGGGATTTGAACCTTACAACTATCCTTAGGTCGTCGCCTTCCTAAATTTCGAAGGCAGTGAAGACATACGCTTTTTATTGCACTGTATTCTAGACTGAACCATTCAAGCTCGCTTCTCTGTCCGCGTGAAGCTGTACAGGCTATTAGGACCAATAGCAATTATTATCCATCAGAAACAAAGAAACATCAATCAATAGGAAACTTTAAATAGTATAATTATCAAATTTTGTCAAATATCTTTTAAATTCTAGAAATTTTACAGAAAACGGAATCTAATCATAAGCCTTTACTTCTAGCATTCTTACTAATGATACAAGAATGACAAAGTTACAAATTATATTCGTTTAATTTTCTTATGGTTTTATTATAACAATTATTCCTACTTTAATATCCATTCTCTAGGGAGTCTAGAACTTAAAGCTTTCTACATTTTGTTAAATTGGTTTTTCTAACTTAGGTTAGCTTTCATAACTTTGTACGTTAAAGTTTTGCAAGCTTAATCATTTTATTAAAGCACACATTATAACGCTGGCACTTAGTACAGAGATTTTGTTTTACAAAGATTTTAATAACATTCTATTTATGATGGGAAACAAATCTTTGTTTTGTACATGCATACTTGGGGTGATTAGATTCGTCTCGATTGTGAGATGAAAATGACAGACTATATTTTTGCTTTTTAATAACTCTTAATTTCAGGAGTCGGGTTTTTTTGAGGCTTCCAATAATGTTTATCTTCAAATTTTTTTATTTTATTTTCAGTTCAACAAACCAAAGTGCTGTGTTTGCTCGAGTTGTTAATATTAGCCGTTGTACAAGCTGTCAGTATTCCCCGCGAACCCGCCAAGTTTAATCTCAACTCTGTCTTCAATATGATGCCAAGCATCCAACCTTTAGTCGCCGCTGGCTCTAATAGATGTAAGTGAATAAGTAGCTTAAGGTACCGTTCCGTGGAATGCGACAAGCGCAAAATTGTAACCTTGTTACTATAATTTCAAAAGACCTAAGCATTTAATTTTGTAGTTTAGGGATAAAGTTATAAATTATGGCGTTAGTAATACTAAAGGACCATTCTGTGGTCGATTTTCGACCATTACTTATATTTAGATTAAGATCAACAGGATGTTACGTGATGACGTCACAGCGTCATTTACTCACTAATAAAGGAAAATGAATATTTTTTTATACATTACATATATTTTTATAATTACCTATATGTTACTTACATACTTTTGACAACCAGCTTTAAGGACCTACATGCTTACGCAGTAGGTACCTACTTGAAATTTCAATAAAGTTTTATCGGAAGAATTCGTCCGAATCCAAAGTTACGTAACTCCCTCAATTGCCTACGTTCTTTATACTTTTTGTATGAAAAGGTTCTTATTTATAGACTGAAATATTATTAAATCAATGGAATGCTCAAAACCGAATTTGAGTTCGTAGGACTTCTATTTCCATTAAGAAATTGTGAAGCCATATAAATCATACTTTCATAACTTTGATCATTTGTTTGTTTGAACTTAAACTATTGCTCAAGAGGCAGTGCCTTATGAAATATTATAAGTATTCTGTCTTCAGAAATTGTTTGACCTACAAATATTTTGGAGGGAAAGTAACTGACATCGTTATCATTAATTTGAAACGAAACCTTGTCTTAGGGAAATCCGTTCTTAAAAGAATACCCCTTCACTTAGAACTAACCACTTATCTTTTAAGAATCTAGATGATATTAAAATTACAGAATTGAAATAAACTTCTTATTATGTATTTAGAGAAGCTAGTTTTTTTTAAACACTAAACGGTAACACACTCATACCCCGCAGTAAGATTCCGTGTCGCGGGTGGCATGGACAACACAAATAACACATCACTAACACCCATGACCCGAGAATAAACAACAAACATTTATCAGTCACATAATCTGCCCCGGCCGGGAATCGAACCCAGGACCCCTCGCTTCGCAGGGGCCACTACCAACTAGGCAATGAGAACGTCATCTCACAGAATCCACATCCTCTACCTCTAATAGAACTATAGAGAGGACCATTAATCGATTTGTATATAAACATATTATATACGCTTGAAAAATATTACCATCCATCTGTTATAGTTGAGTAAAAAGATCTTCGTTATGCAACCTCGAAACCAACCAAGAAACTTTATGAAAGACCAAAGATTTCTGGAACTTACAGCACAATGTATAAGTGTTGTAATAAATCCTACCATTGTCTTGGGCTGTTCTGTATCTCGATTGAGTAGCTCAGAATTCAAATGAAAGAATAGCTCGAATAACAGTATTATTCAGATCAAGGAAGAAAATAAATCCTCTTCTAAATTGGAGTCGTGTTAATAAGATCAGTCTGTTTTATTGAAAGAGATGACAAAAGGCATTTGTTTGAATAATCCTGGGTGTATATTTTAAATACGTCCTATAAAACTCCGGTCGTAATTTTGTCTTGCGCATATTGTTATATTAAATACGTCCTACAACAATCTTGGTGTGATTTGTTGCGATTATTTAATTATATGGATATCAGTTTTTATTTACTTTCCAAAGGTTATGTAAAAGTGTAAATATTGTTTTATGGCCGATTTTGACATTGTTTTATGGGCCATTATCATTTAATTTTATCGCTGGACTACAACAAATGACAGAAGTTTAGGTACTTTAAACACTTTATGTATCTTTGTGCATAAAATTATGATACTTAAATACTTAATGTCCTACAAACTTAATGGCTTTTTGAACTGATTCTCAACTAAGTCCTTTAAATACCTTTGTACATCATTTCAAAATTTTTTTCCGCTGTATTTTTTCAAGTGTACATAAATTATGAAATAAATAAAAATAAATAAGTCCAGGCAACAAACTTTCTAGAAGAATCAATTTTTATCAAAGAACATGTTGCTCATTCTTCGAGAATTGTACTCTATGCAGTTATAAGTGAAACATTGCTTGTACTTATTAGTTAAGAAATAAAATTAGTTTTTATCCTTTGACGTATAGGATATTTAATTTAGTTAGAAATTAGGCTACTGCTAAATTCACTGACCTTATAAACATTACAATTTTTTTCCATAACAACAAACTTCAAATAGGACTAATACTATGAAGACTGTTAGTTGGTTAGTGGGTCACGCTCGCTACCCAGGCTACTAACTCTACCAACTTCTTGATATACAAAAAAAAAATTAATAAATAAGTAATACTCATATATATTTCTTTACAGGCGAAACCCTGAAGAGTTTCCTAGGTTTGACGTATGAACAAATGCAAGAAAAAAACTCAACTGATTGGAATGACAGGCTCAACATTGATTTGATAACGAAGAATGGTAACATAAAGTTTAACTTAACAAATAACGATCGGTTAAAGAGAGTCGCGAAACGAGCAAATAGAGTGATAATCCTCATTCATGGATTTATGGAAAGTTCTGATGGGCAGATGGTACAGGCGATTGCTCCAGAGTTACTGAAACAGCGAGAAGTGAAAATTCTGGCTTTAGATGGAGGAAAAATAATCCATTTGGAGTACTTTCGATCGTCTACCTATGCTAGGTTTATAGGTGAAAAGCTTGGAGAGTTTCTAAGTGATATGATTAAGCGTAAGTTTTCTATAACTGCAGTTAATTATAGTGATCCTAATAACGTTTTCTGTTGTTCTATATATATATTTAACATATTATCCTTTACATTAAAGATAACTTGCATTACACGGCGTCAGGATTGTAATAAAATAAATAAGGTATGGTGGGGTAAGACTAACACACGGGGCAAGATTAACACTGTCTATTTTCTCGATACGTATAGCTTAAATACGAAATTCTTCCAGTCTGTAAGATAGAACAAACGTAAATGTTCTCGGCTAAAACACACACATGTCGTTCAAGTGCATATCGAGATAATAGACAGTGTTAGTCTTGCCCCGTGTGTTAGTCTTACCCCACCTTACCTTACTTGAATTATCCACTTTTAATTATACACTGCTTTTACACTACTTCGTTTCGTACATCTCAAATCTCTATACCTTATTCTTGACATATCCAAAACAACTGAATGTTTAAAAGAAATAAACCACTGTTACCAGCCAGTGCTACCTAACATCCATATTTGAATAATATTTGTAACACTTGATAAAATCTAACTATAAGTACAGACATTAAACAGTCTTTTCTAAGTAAGAAAACAAAAACATTAGCAAAATCATACAACAACTTGTTATTACAAGAATTGAATATAATTCTGTGAAATTGTATCAGTTTGTAGGTTAATATAAACTTCATTAAATATGTAAGTGGCCAATATTGTAGACAAAATTGTTGTTGATTTTTTCACCATTTCAAATTAAGTAGGACAATCTTCCACAAAAGCATGAAAATTATAGCTTTATTTTATACCGGGACCCATAGAATGACGTGGTGAACATTGCGTCATACGAGTCACTGAATAGCTCGTCCTTATGGCTTTAACCTTCTTCTAAAACTTCTAATATACAAATTCATTCATCCATTAATTCATTCATTCTTTCATACATTCACTCATTCTTTCGTTCATTCATTCAGGTGGTCAAGACCTAACCAAGCTCCATCTTGTCGGTCACAGCCTCGGAGCTCATATAGCAGGTGTTGCCGGTGAAACTGTCAGAAGAAACACTGGCAAGCTCATTGGTCGAATCACTGCTCTAGACCCTGCTGGTCCATGTTTCACCAACGTGACTCTGGACAAACGACTTGACCGTTCAGATGCAGCTTACGTCGACGTAGTTCACACCAATGCTGGAATTCTGGGACTGAAAGAGCCTGTAGGTAAACCATCAAGTCGAATTAAGTCAAAAATCATTTATTCATGTAGGTATCAAACACTTAAGCACGTCAATTTTTTGGGTCTACCCCCGTTTCGTAAAGGTGTTTTAATATGGAGGAGAAGTAAAGGGAAAGAAACTCTCCCGCACATCTTTTTAAAAAAGGAATAACAATACATAATTTTAATTACTTTATTTCGTATAACCTGAATGGAATTGGTTGCAGAGCTGTTCATTTCCATACGTCTTTGTCATTTATATACCTATTCATCTGAGTTATGTACGCTATAATAACCCTTGCCAATAAGTTGTACTTTTACACACTTCTTAAATAATTCTACAGGTAAGTCACATCGTCAATATTTTACTATCTCTGTAGCTTTTAAGTTCAAATATATTGTATCAACGCTCTCGTTTCGCTGCGATTAACCTTTTATCTGTTCAACGGAAACAAAACCGTTTTCTGGGGCAAATAGTATCCTAGGGCCAGTCCCATATAATTACATCCATTCGTTCGTTAAAATCCTTTTAGTAGTTTGCTTGAAAAAGCAACACACATTTTGACATTTATAAATTAGATACGAGTATTTGTAATAATATCATTGCATCACGTCATTTTACTTGCAAATGAGATAAGTTGGTATTTCCATTTGGATTTAATCATTCTTTCCACTATACTGCACATGTCATTTTCCTACAAACTGGAGTTTACGTAACATGATACATCTAACTTATTATAATAGGTTTAAGTCTGGTTTAAGTAGAATAAAGAATGTTGCCGATTTTAACATGATTCCAGGACACAAGGACTTCTATCCTAACGGGGGTTCATCTCAGCCTGGTTGTATATTATCCACATGTGACCACACAAGAGCGTGGCAACTTTACGCTGAGTCTATTACATCTCCAAACCACTTTCCAGGTAAGATATTTTATATTTATAACCTATGTAACTAAAGTTGCTACATGTGGTCGAAATTACACCTTAAATTATCATGTCAAACTATAAATTTTAGACTCGTTCGTTATTAAAAAAAGATGGAAGTCCCGCTTGGCTGACATAATGTTGACATTGACATCTGTCAGCCAAGGGGGCTTCCTTTTTTTTGACGTGTTTGTATATCGAACGCATGATAGTGTTGGTAAACGCATGGTCTGTTTATATTTTGTCTTTGAAGGTATAAGCTTACATACAAAACTACAACAAAATATGAATTGTACATGATGTAACTATTACTTGACATTTTCCAGATAACACTTTGATGTTACCTTGATCCTTAAGTAAATTCAACGTGGATGGGTTTTGTTTATTTGTTCTAGATAGCGAGGTCCCTTTTTCCTAGAAATGTTATGCTTATTTGGATAGTAAAATCCTTTTTATGATTGTATCTGTTGAAGTAGTATTATGTAACGGAGACTACTAAATATCAATACAGCAACCCTTTTCACGTCGGCGGGTGCCTATTTGTGGGAAAGCCTTGGATCAAAAATATCAAAAGCACATCATACTCTATATATAAAAACACAATGTACGTTTGTTTGTCACTAAACTCCACCTAAACGACTGGACTTATAATGAAAATTTCATGTTGTATTTTAGAAGTACTGAATAGGTATTCTATCGAACCTCAATGGGGCCTGGTAGGTGATTAAAGTATCTGCGCCATCTAAACTATTATGATGGTTTGATGATTCGTCATAGCAATTTTTTTTTTAATGATGAGTATTTACTAAAGATAAATCAAAATTAAATTTCAAGAGTACTTGATGTAAAAAACTAAGGGAAACCAAATTATAAAAGACAAAATACGTCCCAGAACAACGTCTGTCCAGTCTTCTAGTACTAAATAACTTATTTTACACGCTTATTCCTTTAATTTTCAGCACGCAAATGCGATAATTGGACGATGTTTCACGACGGTGTCTGTACGAGAAATGAGGTTGCTTACATCAACATGAAGCCTCCTACGAGTACTTCTGGATCATACTTCCTTGCTACAGGTTCTTCCAGCCCATATGGATTGGGTCCTGCTGGGAGTGGATGAATAGGAAACGGCTGTGTCTTTTTGGTCTTCAGTTTGGTAGTAAAATAAATTATATTCAATGCAATTAAATTTTACTGTGTTCAGAAATTCGCGCCTTTCTTCATAAACTCATATAAAAGAAGCTACATATTTCTATCATAATAAGCCTATAAATTTTTTGTTGTAACAAAATAACTAAATATTTAAGTTTCAAAACGAAAAGATTAAAAGAATATTTAATAGCATAGCATTGAAGAACTCTCAATACATACTCTCAATGTATAAATTAGCTTGATAATAATAATAATTTAGCCTAAGAGCATTCAGCAAAGGATAGCAAATAAGTTCATAAGTTCATAGAGTTTCAAAAATAATTTATACTCCATTGTTAACGCTTCAGTAAAAGTGTTTTTCCACCTTTAAACGGTACACAATAACTGATGTTTAAATAAGGACTGTACGAAAACAGGAAATTAATTTCATTCAATGTTTATTAAATGATTCGCAAAGGAAAATTTTGCGAGAATAATTGCCCTGAAACACGTTTTTTATTGCAAAACCAAATACGTCTAAGTTTGTTTTCGTTTTCAATGTGATTGCGAAACTTCACGAAGCGGAAAGAAGTTTTATTAGGTAGGTGACACAATAAAAACAAAACGTTATATAAATCCAAGTTATATATAGAAGTATAAATATATATTCACATTTTATTATAACGCGTAAAATATAACGAAGTTACTCATAATTATTTTAATCTTTAACCGAGATATTATTATTGAACTAATCTTTAATAACGTTATCAATTTGTGTTCGTGTACACGATCATGGAGGCTGCAGTCTTTAAGCTTAAAATACATATAAGCGACAAAGACAATCTTCAAACCTGCTTTAGATATAAAGAAAGAACAGAACTTTTAAAGCTTAAGTAATGAAAGCAAGCTTTTCCCAATCTCCTTTAGAATAGCAACATTTATCTTGTCTTATTTTCCAACTCATGTTAAAAAAAAATAAGTTGACGTAAATATTATCTAAATATTTTTACATAAGTGACAACAAGATTATGAAATCCAAGTTGTTTAGAAAATTATAATAACAAATCTGCTCACAAATGCATTTTTTAAAGTCTAAACTTGTTATTTAAAATATACGAAGCTTAAATAAATAAACAAGTATTAAATTAGAAACTTTAATTTCTTCAAAACTACACAAATAGGTATCCTCTAATATACTTGCTTAACTAAATAATTAATTAAATGCTTGTTTTCTCGCCAAGACCTTCAAAGTTATATGTATAAATTCTATTCGTAATTGAACAAGGTTTAGCAAATTGAGTTTTGTTGGCTGGCTCTCACTCGGAAGTTTACAATGTGCGGCTTGGTTAAATAAAGTTGTTTAGAATCTTTCGCAACGAGAGACGTTGATTAAATAGAAGTTAAAATGCATTTGGATTCTGTCGCAAGAAGTACGTCAACAGCTCTGGACCAAAATAAAACAGGAGAATAAGCCAAGTTATAATTAACTTTTTCGAAGTTTTCTTTAAAAGCAAATCAGAAGGGTGTAATTGGCTTCGTTTCTTAAATTGCGACATTAACACCTAATGTAGGGCGCACGGCCCTCCTTATAATGCTTATTGAAACTGTAAAAATAGCTCCATTTGTAACCCTTTCACGCCTAAACTACTGCACTGATTAGGTAGAATTAAACAGTTTTATTTTTACTAAGAAGTTAATTTCATAAACAGTTACTGTTAAAGATCGATTTGATTGAAAATAAATTGATTAAAGTACATTATTTTAACACTAAATCGTGCCTAAATAGTGAATAGACTAAAGATGCTGAAAACAGATTGAACACAATCACGTAAGCACTTAATATTATACGGCAAACTAATCCTAATTTACATAAGGCCAAACTTTATATCTCCAATAGTGCCACCTCTCCAGTAGCATTATCAATGTAGCCAAACCAGAAGAGCCAATTAGTACGCCCAGTGGTATCACAATCTGTTCGAACTCGGCCATCATAGGATATGTGTGGGCACAGTTGACAGGTGGCAATGCATCTTCTTGAAAACTGAGTATCCTTTGAAGAACACCCGTTTCTTTTACTCTAAGGATGCTGCAACATCAAAAAATGTATTATTTTGACTCGCTATGCTACGTAGGTACCATCGCTAACTGAATTATCGCGATACTTTAACGATAGCGATACTTTAGCGATACAATAACTGACTTATTGCATGAAACCACATACCCAACTTTGAATTCATTTTTGTAGGGAAACGTTTTGGTAGTATAAAAATACTTCTTGATATTGGAGTATAGGTCGATTTCGATAAGTTGACAGATTTCATTATTTCCAAACACTGAAAAGACAATTAAAGATTAATAAAAGATTAGAAATAAATATTAAAGTACATGCTAACCTAATATCGTTTCTAAGGTTCCGTAAGGAGTCGATATTTAGAGATATACGAGTATTAATATGGCGAGATAACTTTATCCATAAACTGAACCAATGTGACGGATGACGTTTTCGTCTTCCTGTAATGAATTCTTAGAAAGAGTCTGGTAACCAAGGGCATTAAAATTTTAATAAATGTCAGAAATTAAAAATAATATGCATTGGTCTAATAACTTACGCTTAGCTAAAATAGGATATAGGATAGAGTAATCAGATAGCAATGCTGTTCTATTGGCCATCACCGCTTTCACTCCATCCACCACATTCATATATTTAGCCCGAGATAGTTTATTTTCCACTATACTTAAATTTGTATCATATTGGAACTGAAAAAGAGCAGTAGGTCTTACTTTGTCATCGTCGACTCCTACCTTCCTTCTTTTACCTTCGTTTTTGGATCATACATACCTACCTATTTCGTTTTCTTAGTCATACTCCACAGTTCAAATGGCTTGACGCATTTTAACATGTGAGGTGCCATTGAATTCGTCTCCATTGTGACAATAAAACTTTAAAACACTTTTCAGCAATCGTTTTTTTTCTTTTAACTATTCCTTGTTGATTATCACTTAAAAACTGAATATGGGTAAGGAAACATCACAAACCTTATAAGTGAAAAGATCCGTCGACATATTGTTAATTCCTAACTTAACAAATTCATAGTCGCTATTGGCTAATGTTCGTAAGTCCATGCTGTTGTCCTTGTCACTTACTAGATGAGAGAGTAGGTTAGAACTATAGAAGCTGTTGACTACGTAGACACTCAGTATGAAAGAGATATATGCTATTCGTCGAGAGTGCAAATTAGCTTGTAAAGGAAGAACTGAAAACAGAAACAAATAAGATAAGGAAATTGATTCTTTTTTCTTCTTCTAAATGTCTTCTACTTTTACTTACTATGCTGACAGCACGCCCCAATAACGAAGAGCAGTTCGTAATGATAGCTCGAATATCCCCCTAATAGCTTCTTTTCCCATCGACTAAGATAGAAGAAGATACCCGAAACTACCAGAACTGTCAGATATAAACAGTTCCACACTGGTCTAGAAAAAGGAAAGCTGTAGAATTTTCTCAAGATGTAACTATTGGACCGTTTAAGGATGAAGCCATATCTGTAGAGTGGAATTTAATATTAAAGATAAGTATGATAAGTATCAAAATGTAAGGTTACAATGAATTCTTTATTTAAGTATATCTGTAAATCACCTTCCCGTATAAATAGCTTCTATTGGGCAAGAAATGCTCAATAGGTATTCAGAGAAGCCCATCGGTTTTGCGTAAATGTCTACTGAATCATTGACATTAGGATACACCGCTAATGATCTTTCATCTTCAGTAACAGGATTATTATTTGGCATTATATATGTCATGCTGAAATTCAAAATGCATTACTACAACCACGATTTCACGTATTTATAATATTTATAATGGCTTTAACTAAGCCGTTTTTTTTCTATTTTCTCTTAAATTTGTCAACCGATTTCTCTTTTGTTTTCTTTTGTGCGTTTCTTCTTCTTTATCTAGTGGTACATCATTAAGATTTTTTAATTTAATAAGTGGATTAATAACTGTAAACAACTTTTTTTACTCTGTTTAAGTGTTTGAAAAACAACTTACTTGAACCCAAACATATCCTTTAGTATCATGAGCAGTCTGCAACCGAAAACAGTTTGCGCCCATATAGGATCCTGGTTGTTCCTGTGGTTACTGTCTTCTATGACGTCACAACCATATAAGGTCAGCACTTTAAATGTTGTATTCATGTTTTCCAAAGTTTAATAATAAGAAATTAACTGTGTCTTATTCTTTTTCTCACTAAAACCTTCTCACAATTGCTTAACCACTAAATTGAGCACTAATTTAATTAAATACTTAGGGTTTTTTTTCTTGTAATCCTTATTAATTGTATCAATGTTTATACATATTACATCATCTTTAAAAGCAGCTAAAAATGGAATGAATTTGTATAGCAGAAAACTTAATTACAGCGCCTTCAGCAACGTAGTTTGTAACCATTGCTTCGACAGCAAAATAAATTAACGAGAGTATTACATTGATCTTGAAAGTAACGAAAAGATTAATATCAAGAACTGAATTTCATGTATTTCCAACGCAGTTTATGAGACGTCCTCTAATAAAGGACAAACTGATAATACTGCGTATTAACGAACATAATACAAAATATGAAATTAATGACGTTAAAAATATGGGCGTGTTTGTTTTCCCCGCATTATTCTAATTTGTAGTCCTTTGGTAAATATTTTTGTTGACCCGTGGAAATTTTGGTTTGCGGTGTAATTAGTAGGGTTAGCAATCTATACTTACGTAGCTGTAACGATTCTGTTCCTATACTCCTCATAGAAAACTCCTTAACTATAAAATATTGGGTATAGCTGTCTTATGGACACGGATGTTTGTTGTACGTGAATACGTTTATGTTACAGGTTAATCTTTTTATATAATTTTATTTATGTATTTACGTCGTAAGATAACCTCAAAATGACAGCGCTACCTCCTCCACCGCGCGTTTTTTTCACTGTTTTCGCTAATTGTAATTGATTTTTTG
>LGAG01000020.1:1164235-1183338 GCA_001278395.1 Lerema accius
TAACCCTCCTTTTTGCTTCGCCGTAGTCGGGTAAATAGACAGTTGTGCATTTCATTTGTGGAGAAGGAAAAATATACGAGAATAGTTCTGTTCTGTAATAAGGTCACAGATATCCCTATGTTTTCTGAGGTTTCATAAAATTACTTTCAAAAATATCGTTGAATATAAAGTTTATAGGAAAGCTTTTAAAAAATCAGATCAAATTTGTTCTGCAATCTCTAGGTTTTACGAGATTTTTCACTAAATATTTTATAGTACAAACATTATAATATCTAATTCAATTTGAATTTGAATTATTCGTTTATTTCGTCTTAGGAACTAATAGCTCACTTATATAACGAATGTCAAAAATTTATAATACAAATAACAATATAAAAAATAAGGAGGTAAAAAAAAAATTACATCAGTAGATTAAAAAGTTACTAAAGTCTCGTTAGACGATACCTACCATATCATGGGCTTTATAATACAGATACATTGTACTTAAGCCTAGGTAAGCTAGAGTCGGCCGGTGTCGGTTCTAAGTTAATAACAGTGATACTCACAGAAATTTTCGTTTTACTAAAACAAATTGATACTACATCTCTATTGCGTTAAAGCTTTTAGAATAGAAATCAGACCTACCGACGTTAAAATTTAAAAAGCATTAATTTAAAATCCTGTTAAGAATTAAGAAAATCCTTCTTAATTATACTTTTAGGTAATTCATTAGCAAAATGTACCTTCTAATTAAAAGGCTTTGTTCACTCAAAATATAACAAATAACAGTATTTATCGAGTAGATACGGCCATGTTGTATTCCCGGCGTTGTATTTTAATCAAAATCTATAGTTAAATTTGTATTGTATAATACTTTGTTCTATATTATTTATTATTAATGCTTTGTTCATTAACGTTCTCCTAAAATCAACATAGATACAACTACAACCCGTTCCCTTTAAAATCCTTTTGTATTTAAACCAAAATGTTTTGATAACAAGGAATTGTTTCATAATGCGAAGAACATTTTGCTTATAATTATAGTGTTGCGAAACGTTGGTACTAATTAAAATATAAACATGTTCAAACTTACTTTGTTTTGTTATTATTTTTCGCAGTATTTGTTGCTATACGTAAAGTTCCATATTGATCTACCACGGTGGTCCTATGCAAATTAGTTTAGCAAACAGTAGGTATTAGTTGAATATTTAATAAGTTAGCGAAAACTATGATCCCACCTGATGGAAGATGGTGATATAATCCAAGATGGTAAATAACACTAACGTGTAAGAACTTATTCACTATAGAATTGAAGAACAGTTCATGATTGAATGGGAACGCCGAAGCTGGCAATTTTAAAGCTCTTCGATTCTACTCCGATAAGCTTGATAACTGAAATCCTCTTGCAGTCTATCAGTTAAAACTTCCTCCTTTATAGAGATTAGATACTTGTACCATACAGTGGACCATTTATAGCAACACCAATCCAAAGGTACCTGCTTTTAATAATTAAATATGTAGCACAGACCAACAAATATTATAGACTCAGTCTTCGGAATAAAATAGCGTAGTAAGGAAAGTAAATGATAACGTTTTCCGGTACATTTTTATCGGCAGACCGTGCTCGGTGACATATATCAGATCGTAAAAAAAGAAAAAATAATTGCCTCACTTTTTTGTTCTGAACACTGAGTCTATTATATTTTTTGGTCTGAGATATATAGGTACTAATATATCCTTAGCTTTGACGAACAGAGTTATCTATCTAATCAACGCGTATAGTCAAATACATCAGAGAAACCCAATAAATCTGGTATGAACTAGCTTAATCCAGAGTAATCCAATTAACCTTGCAGAGTTTCATGCGCTTTGTATTTGACTGTGGAGTGGCATTGAAAGATATGCACTAATAGGGTTGACGACTTTTTAAAAGCTCATATCGCATTTGATTATGATGCAGAGACGATTTGAAAGTGCTAAAGGCGTAATTTGGCGTAGTTTTGAGGGAGTAAGCGAATAGTGAGCTAAAGAAAATTTAAATACCTATGTAGTAAGATATATCGCACACCTAGATGAACAGTAACACAACTCAAAATATCACTTTTTTCAGGAACAGCAAAAAACGTTTTAAGTTATTTACACAGGTGTCTTTTGAAGTTCACGTAGTTTTTGACGCAGATTATGATTATGGCAATAACTCGATTGTAAGCTATTTTGAGTGATGCTACTGCGATATCTTAATGGGCTATTAAATTAGGGTAAAAAAAAACAAGTAATCTGTGTACACTGTAAAGGGTGTTAAAAGTCGGGATGTATACTATGTTATTATTAGCCTCAGAATTACGTAAAACATACATACTAACATACAATTGCCAGGACTTTATTTTGTCCACAGAAATTACAATTTAGATTCTGCTGGTATTTTTTTCAAAGGGTTTTGTAATCCAACATTAATATCCTATTCTAGTATAGTCTATGATGCTTGCAAATTAAAAGACGCATCCAATTACTCCTATAAAATATAGGAGTGTACGGGCATGCTAAAGAAATGGTCGTGCAATACATAAAGCATGAAAATATTACCCTTTTTCTAGCACAGTTAGGTAACAAGTCTCGCACCCCTAAACGACTTTCACGATAGTATTTAGGTTGGTATTTATTTTGTAGATCGAGTACTAACATTAAACCAAAATAGTTCTGTAATTGTATTGTTAAAATTTCACTAACAGTATCATCAATTTTAAATAAAACTGCGATGTAGCTACGCCCTAGTAAATTGTATTTTTCTGGCCTCATCCTTAATACTTCCGTTGCCCTTTTACAACTAGATAAACTTCAATTAGTTTTTCACTTTCCAAAACATTCCGTGAAAACAATGTTGTTTGTTTTTACAAAATAAAAAACAAATTCTCAGAATCGAAGCCGAATCCGTTCACTGTTAAACTCACTAACAGTCGACGGACTTAATACTTTTTTAACAAGCTTTGTATAAACCCTTGCGGATTATATTTTATATGTATAAAAACCTGCGATAACATTCGTTTGATCTCTTTGATCATTGTATTTACATAAGCGCTTTGACTGTCTCTCAAAATGAGTTCAATATACAGTAACGAGAGGGAAGGAATTATTGGAATTTGAATTGTAACCGAACACGAACCAATCAGTGAAACTGAGTAGATAAATTCTACGCGAACAATAAACACTGGATTAAAAGTTGAGCCGAGTTGCGTGATTTTGTTAGGACGATATTGAATAAGAGGGTACGAGTAACTATGTCATATCTCTAACTCGTACTTACACGTATCCTACTAATATCATAAATGTGAAAGTTTGTGTGGATGTTTGGATGTTTGAATGTCCTTCACGCTCTATCCATTGAACGGATTAAGTTGAAACTTGGCACACAGGTAGTTTACATCCAGGAATATGTCATAGAATTGATTGTGTCCCGATTACAGATTAAATAAATTCATATTTAGATATAGATTAAATAAATTCAATATTTTGTTTGACGACTTTTCCGCGGGTCAAGCCGCGGGCGTCGACTCATTCATGAAAAAGTAATAGGCAGTCAAGCTATTTATTATTTCAATTTATAATTTTTCAAGCTATTTATTTATTTCAAAATTTATATGAGACGTCATTCAAGTTGTTTTTACTGGGACTGGAATTTATTGCAGTCATGTTTTTGTTTTTCGATTAACGACTACTAAGTTACCCAAAGACGAATTTGTATTTGCGCAATAATGTTTGTTAGATAACCATAATGTAGAAAGAATAGGTATTGGACCAGATAGTTCTAATATTTTCAGTCAAGTCTAGAAAATACGAGTTCGAAATTCAAATATCATATCCAGGTATCAAGGGTAAACGACATATCGATATTCTACACAATGTAAGGCCACATCATTGAGAAAAGAACCCGCATATTATGTATATTCGGAACATTCTCGACTACTACGATGTAGATACTAAAGGGTGTTTCATACGATTGCCTGGACAAATTTTTTCTTAGCAACCCACATGCCAATTGTGTTTGCATCAGTACTTTAGGAAGATCGAAACTCTAACGACAGTATCAGCAAGCCCTGAACATCATCTAGGAATATTGTCCTTACTAAAACGAATTAAACGAGTCCAATTTAGATGGAGTTGTGTGGTTTGCTTAAGGAGTTTGTATCCATCATCAGGGGCCTTGGGTACGATTCCCAGGCCAGATATTTATGTGACAGATAAATGTTTGTTCTCGAGTCACGGGTGTTAGTGATGTGTTATTTGTGTTGTCCATGCCACCCGCAACACAGGGAATCTTACGGCTGTGGTATGAGTGTTTTAGCGTTTAGATCAGCTTAATTTAATAATAATAATTGTAGTTTTGTCCCATTTATATTACGCATGCAAAACTTTCGCCCAATCAGACGCCGGGAAGTTGATTTTTAAGGGAATTACATATTTATAATTATAAGTAACGTCCATACTTTATGAACTCAACTTTATTAGAGTAGCTCAATTAGGGCTTGTAACTTTTATTTTGTATTCCATCCACATTCAACCTACGATCTTGCTGGCTTTCTGCAAGTAATACCTTACTTCTCCTTGAATAAAGAATATTATAACAGTGACTCTTGATCTGCTTTTGAAATTCGACCTTAACTTATATTTCACGAAGGGATAATTTTACAGTGACATTCAGATGCGTCTTACTTTCTTTTATCGATTAATATAATGCTAAAACTGCCACAGAAATCTTTCTTTTTTTATTTAGCTAAAAACCAATCATTTATAGATACTACAGATGTGTCATAAGTGCTTTTGGCGTGAAATAAGGAGGTATTGAACAAAAAAAAACGAAATAACAAAATATTATGACCAGGTTGTGTCGCAAATACTTTGAGCACCGCTTGGACATTCCTAAACCCACTATTTTGCTAAAGTCTGATAACCCTTATAAGGCTTATCACCGTTTCACAAAACATTTATTACGGCATCCCTGTTTCACTGTTCAAAGCTTTAGGTATTGAGGAAAAATAACTGAAAAGAAAATACTAGCGGAAAATTACTTCAATTGGACGGGCAATATGTTCTTAAGTTACAGGCTATTTTCAACATCAATGATGAAATTTCCAATTTTCTTATTGAACAAAGTCGAACTGATATTTTGTTGTAAACTTCTCAGGTGGACAATATTGGCACATATCGGGGCGTTGTTTTATTGGTCCACTAGTTTCTCCTACCTTTTTGTTAGACTAGATAATTTAATTTCCTTCCTATTCGCCCCGATGAGCTTTGGGAAACGTATGCCAAAAATAACTACGAAACTTGTTTGACATTATTTATCAGGCATCAGGTATAAACCTCCAAAACATCCCCTGGGTTCGGACAATCGGAATAAAACCGTTTCGTAAACGACAGAAGTCATTTTTCAAATTTTAACTAAATCGGTCGAGAAGTTTGGTGGAAAAGTAACAAACAGCCGGAGCAACTTTCGCGTTTATAGTATTACTATGCTTGTGAAGTCTAAACAAAAACCAAGGTGCCCATAGTCCGGTGGCTTGAATCGGTCCTAAATGATCGTCGAAGTTAAGCACGTGAACGCGGTCAGAAAGAGAACGTATAGACCGCTAGTGACAAAGAAATCCTGAGCTATTCTGTGCTTCGTAGGGCACGTCGAGCACTCCCGAATTTTAACGTAAGATGACAGTCGTTATTCCATATCGGAGGTCTTTTTATGGCACTGCATAAAACTTCCAACGCTTTAGTTAGCCATTAATTGATCCGCCAATCCGCACTGAAGTAGCCTGGTGAGGTATGACGCCTCTTCAATTGTGAAGAGAGAACCGTCCTCAGTAATGAGCCATTTCCCACCACTACACAAATAATACAGCATAAATAATCATAAAGTTCCGAGTTACTACCTACAAAAGTCTTGTTTATCATTGGTGCAGCGTAGTAGAATATACTCCGACTCTAAACCCTCGTAGTTATGACTAGAAACCCGTGCTCAGTAGTTACCCATTAATACTCGTAGGTTACGGCCATTGTATTGTCGAGGAACGTTCTAGAATTTCTGTGGAATCTATTTGTCTGAAGCACACGCTTTGTTAAATATTTCATAACTTTGCGGTCACAAAAGATGCTGGTTGAGTCTTGCTCGAGAAATGTTTGCTTGGCTGGACCTCGCGACGCAAAATCAGCTATTTTCTCGAATGTTTGTTGTGGGAAAGGCAACTGTCTGTATTTGTATCGTGATCATATTGCATTTATATTTTTATCTCACTACGGCAGGTATTTTTACATACCTGTTATGTAGTAGAAGACCTCCGACAAAGTTCAACCATGGTTAATTTATGTCTGACGATAAATGTTCGTTAAATAAGGTTAAATACCTATATCAATGTTAACGTCAACTTGGTAAATTCTGACCTAATTAATATAATTTCATCCACTTAAACTGAATATGACGCCCTTTGGCTATGGAGACATAAATTAAAAATTAATTATAATGATGATGCCATGATAGATGTCAGATTAAGAGTAAATAAGGGTGTCACAAAAAGACCAATGAAATGAATAATTTAAGTATATGTTTATTGTTATTTTAGATGTATATTGTTACTTGCTTTTTCATACTGTATTTTCTAAACCCTGATTTCTTATTTCAGGTATCATTTTTTACTTAATAAAACTAACATGTTAATAAATTGTCAGTGTCATCGATAAATAACGAATTTTCCAGAGTTTATCTAATAATTAATAGAATTTTAACAAACAGCAAAACAGATGTAAATTCCTAACAAATAAAGTTGGTCTCAGTAACAAAATGGTACGAAGTCCTCACTTCACTCAAACCTATTAGTATCTAATTGTAAATCTTGCTATATTACTGTTTGTCCATTACAAAGACAGGGATTCATTTGACTGAAGGAATCTTGGAATCCTATTCACCCCACAACTATTCAACAATTACAATAGACATTTTGCCTTTTGCCCTATTAAACATTAATTCACTTCGGAGATATTCATTTCAACGAGAAATTATTACTATAGAAGGAATTTTTATTACATTATAATTATATTCCTTCCTGTAAAATGAAATGTTTTGAAAGCATAAATTTCTTTGTTTGCTTAAGACAAAATGTAATGTTTTCTTACGAACGGTATGACCCTTATCAAATTACATATTATTATTTACTTTAAAGGTGCTTCACGTACATGTAATGTATGATTGATATCGATAAGAATTTCCTGAACATTGCTGACTCAAAGACGACTCGGTTAGTATTTATAAACATAAGGTCTGTAGTTGATTTCTTCTACAAACTTTAACGTACGCTGTGAAAGGCGGGTGAAAACGTTCGGAATTTTTTAGTTTCTGATTTAGCAGATAGGCGAGCGGGGTTAAAAGAGCCAGGAATAAGTCATTCTCTATTATGGAAATGTCGTCGACACAACTTAACCCTGGCTCTTTCCACCTAGCTCTCTTCTACTGTCAGTTTAAATTCAGAATCTGATTCCTGATGTGAATTCTGAAAGTTTACGCCCGCCCTAAAAGTATATGTAGCTTCATATATACTTTAAAATATGCCCTGATAAATCAGAGGGTTTATACTAAACTCTGACCACAAGGCGGTCTTGCGAAGTAAATATAATTAATGTTTATAACATCCTGTCTAACATTACACAAAGATGTTGACATAGCCAAGACTAGGCATAAGACTTCGTAAGGGTGTTGCTATATAATTTAAATTAAGAAGAAGATAACTTACATTGAAATATGAAACCAAATTACAATAAAAAAAAATAGAAGAAGGAATAAGGAATCACTTTAAAATCAAGATCAACTTCATGCAAAATCTACATTTTAGGAACTAACTTATTTGACGACCTTTGTAAAGATTAATTTAATCGACCATGTGCACAAATTAAGAATGTTGTCCACTGAATTTTATTACAGTCAAAAGCTCTTTTATCTAATGATATTATTATTCGAACGTTTTTGTAATTAGAAGCTTGTTGAGGATCTAATTGCGAATTTCTCGTATAATTAGTGCAAAGTCCACATTAATCTTTCGAACGCCTTAAGGAAGAAATAATGAGGTTTGTAAAGAATAAAATTATTATTAAAACGTATAATGTATAATAATTCCCTCACTTTAATCATTGCGGTCACTAAACATTTAATTTCCAACAGGTACTTACACACACTTAGGTTTAAAAAAACACTTAAAATTTTTTGGATTAATTTTTTTTTTTTAATTAGATTCCAAAAACTTTGACGACCGCTGCTTTAGATATACATAAAGAAATACAGTGGACGTACTGAAGATGTATTTTCCATTTAGAATCCTCTTCATAAGATCGTGTTTATGACATAATAATATCTATTCAGTAAATAAGGAAGAACTTGTTATGACAAGTTACTGGTAAACAATAGCGTCAAGCTTTTATTAATTAACTAGACGCCGCCCGCGGCTTCGCCTTCAGAAAGGTAGTTTAAAAAAAATATTGAATTCATCCCAAGGGAACCTACAATCAGGATCAACTCTAACCTATGTCCTATTCCTGGATGCAAACTATCTGTGTGCCAAGTTTTAGCTTAATCCATATTAGGTAAATATAAGACTACACACACCTTCAAAAACTTTATAGAGACCTCTCAGGTGGGCAGGTTTCCTCACGATGTTATTCTTGACCGAAGCAAGTGATAACTCGTTTCTAGTACGCACATAACTTAGTAAATTACAGGTGCGTGCCGGGGATCGAACCCAGGAATTCACTACTGAGGCTATCACTGCTTTTTATAAATTTCATAACCTTTATATCTTTGGTCAACACGACTAGAAGAGGGCAAATAATTAATCGACTATCTACTCTGAACGACACTCACGTACGTAGTCCAAGAAGTACCTATCTTCAAAAAGTAAATAATATACTCGTATCGATTTTTATATGAAAAAACATCAGCGTAATGAAGCTTAAACTTAATCCAATTACACGCAAAGTTGAACCCTCCTTGCAAGCGATATTTTAACGAAAATTGAAAGATACCTTCGAGACGCCATCGATCAATGCATATTAATGTTCTATCATGATTATGTAAAAGTTTCAAAGTCTCAGAGGATGAATAAAAATTTAATAACTAATAGTACTAGCTTCTATTGGAATTACTTACATCGCCTGAAGGTATTCGTGCATGGGAATTCTCTCATACTGGGGAGCAATATGGAATAATCCACCACGCTATTCCAGAACGGATTGGTAGACAGGTCAGTGGCTAAGCTATGCCACGATATGCCTTAAGTTCTTATGCCGCCTGAAGGCCTCCGAAATGGAATAACGATTGTCATCTATCACAACAGCTGGGACTAACATCTTAATTTGCCGTGACCATCTGTTATCCAATGCCCGTAGTTGCTTAACTTCATCAGCCACAGGATCAACGGAAACCAGGTGGTCTAGCTGCAGCAGCCAAGCTGCTGCAACCAAACAAACATTATGACCTTGTATGGGAGCCCGCACTCAGAGGCAGCCACGTACTTCTTACATATTTTGGCTACCTAGTTCGCGCCTACGGTAAATGTAAAAAAGCTTGGAGAAAATAATGGTACGGCCATGCCGCTTTTTTGCTCGACTTGGCGGTAGCATTGCTGTGTCCCAGATAACACTATAAGTAATTAAATTGTATCAAATAAGTTATATAAAGGCAATGCAAATATTATCGTCAAGTATCATACAAAAGGTAGGTTGCCCACAGACAAACAAAACTATCAAAACTGATTACATGTACGTGACTACCTAAAATTAACAATATTATATCTTAACAGAATCTTGTTTAATTATATTCCTAAAATTAGGTGTTCTATAACAACCATGTAGCATCAATCCTTTCCCATCTATAAATAATAATATTTTCTTTGCTTAACCTGCTAGTTTTACCTAACTGCTTCATAAGAAGCGTAATGTTTTTCGACTCTAGATAATTATGTGTGAATACAACAATTTTTGGCATGCTCTACAACACAAACTGCTTGATGGATTTCAAGGATCCACTAGACGCACCTTCATTGTGGGAGGGACTTTAAACAGACGGATTTTTAGAAATTACACTTTTTCTATAAGGTGGGGTAAGACTAACACACGGGGCAAGACTAACACTGTCTATTATCTCGATATGCACTTGAAGAAACGACATGTGTGTGTTTTAGCCGAGAACATTTACGTTTGTTCTATCTTACAGACTGGAAGAATTTCGCATTTAAGCTATACGTATCGAGATAATAGACAGTATAGTTGCCCCGTGTGTTAGTCTTACCCAACCTTACCTTACCTAAATAAATAGTAGTAAAAGTTAGGTTGATTTAATGGTCGAACTCAAGACCTATTGAACAACAGCCTGATATTGTAACCTTTGCGCCATATGGGTAATATTAATGGAGTTATAATTTCGCTGAATTTCCGAAAACATCTTAAGCTAAACATTTACATCACGAATACAACATAAGGTGTGCCTCCCTGACTCGCAGTAATATTAAATTAATTCAATGTAATGAGATGTTAACATATTTAGTCCATTAACTTGGCTTTGTATGCGAAGTAATGTGTCGGTATAATACCACATAGATGTAGGTACTCGTATCTGCCTATTACTTATAATCATTACTTGTAAGGTGACTTAATTGATAAGTCTTCATTTACTAAATAAAATGTAATCAAGTGCAATAAATAAACTTTTTGAATATCTATGTCACAGTACAAAAAATATAATAGACTCAGTATTGAGGACAAAAAACTGAGCGCAATTTTTTCGTTTTTTTTACGATTTGACATGATGTCACCGAGCACGGTCCGCCGAGAATTATACCGGGAAACGTTATCATTTGTTATTAACGTTATGTTTTTCTCTACTACGCTTCTTTATTTCGTAGTCTGCGTCTATATATTTTTTGGTCTGTGTTATATGTGAAATCTTTACAGTCTTCTATAATATCTAAACACTCAGAAAAGATGACAAATATCGATTTTATAAAATACTTATCTAAACACCCTTACTTGATTGGAACAGCCGAATTGACAATGGACACAATAGAATAACTTAGTTTAAAAATAAAAGTAACTAACTAACATAACTAACTCGCTAATATCTCCCTCTCAACTTCTGTTACCTCACCCAATCACATAGTATCGCATTCACCAACACAGAGCAAGGAATGTACCTACTGTATACATAAAATTTTCTTCCGTGTTCACTAAACTCTCCAAGTTAAGCATGAGTAATTAAGCTTTATTACAACAAATAAGTTATTAACAATATTTAACGCTTATATTTTGAGCAATAGGAAAGGATTCAGGATCTCCACGGAACACCCCGGGACTTCTTTGAGTCTTTAAGGCTTTCCGGGGTCAATGTAACTGTCTGACCCCGGATCCCTTTTACGGAACACTTGAATTTATATTACTCTCAACTCTAATTAATATTATTTATTCCGTCTTAGGGACTAACTGCTAATTACGAACGTCAAAAATGTTATTTCCACTATATTATGAAACAAATTAAATCATTAATAGAAAATAAGCTGAAAGCTAAAAATAAGAGGAATTTAACACAAAACTATTTAGTACAGGTCACTCTGTTAATCGAGAAGAATCCAATGTCACCTCACATGCTTCAATCCGTCAAGTCGTTTGTGTTGTAGAGCGAGCCAAAAAAAATAAGGACATATACGCTCAAAAAAAAAGTCACTTATTTCGGCTTAGGAACTAGTAACTCACTTAACGAACGTCAAAATTTAAAATAACATGAATAACTCCAAAACTTCCTAAAGTCTCGATAGACAAAACCAGGCATATCATCGGCATTATGAAAGACAAATACTTAAGCTTAAGTAAGCTAGTGTCGGCCGGAAGGAAAAAAGCCGGAAAAAACATTACACTCGACCTAGTGCAGTTGGGTAATTAATTACAATGTAATTAGTTATTAACGGCCCTCTCTTTAACGCGCTTAGTGAGATCCTTCTAAATAGGTGCTTACTTCCTAATTTTTTCTTCTACAAACCTATAAGAAGGAGAGATTCTCCTTGTCAAAAATAATCCGTTTCATTTCTCATAGTCTTTAGAGATTTCTTCCGTTATCTGTAATATCCCATCTCGTTTGCGCAGTGTTTAAACTTGTAGGAAGTTGCGAATAGGGAACTATTAGTACGCCTTTACGTCCGAAATGCTGATGGAATTTAAGATAACAGCATTAAGAATTCTATTAATTTCAAGAGTTTATTGTCGTGTTGAAATCCTTTGACGTTGAGGTTGGAGAGCGTACTGAAGAAAAGGACAGACAGACATACATACATACATACATACATACATACATACATACGCTTGAAATTAAACTTAAAGAAAATTAAAAAAGTAAACCTTTACAATTTTTCTCAGGCTTCAACCCAATAATAGCTCAGGGGTCATGAAAAGGAACGAATCGCCCCTCATCATTTTGCAATCCTGAAGGCAAAATTTTCCATTTTTCCTTTTAAACTCATAAGTATTTATGTGGAAGTAATTAACATAAAAGGCTTCAACAGGTTCTGCCTTGACCGTGGGTATATAAAGGGGGTTGCAACCCTTAAGCCTCAGTGTGAATACGATCGCCGAAAGAGGAGGTTGTGTCGCGTGCGTCTATGAAATCAGTTTCCGTACCCATCGAGTTCCCTTTCGAGGTTCATATTTCTACCAGTTTTCGTGTGGTTTTATTGCGAGTACAGTGTTTTAACGGGTAAGTAATTTAGTATTAGACTCGTCAAATATTCTGCAACATTTTTTTGTCCGTTGCTTTTCCATATCGGGTACTTTCATCGTTCCATTTTTTTGTACCTTAAGTAAATATTCATCAATCATCATATTGGACTACATAATGTCATGACGGTAATTTAATAGCTTTAATAGTTTTGCTGTTCTTTTGAAGTATCTCAATAACAGCACCACACAATGTTTTCTAAAATCGATTTAACTATTTATGCTAAGTTTCTGAATATAAAGTTACTTGCAAAAAAAAATAATGATTTAAATATTTCGCGAACGTGATAATAGATCCTAAATATTATAAGTAAAAAAATATTATGGAAGATGAGGAAATAATGGTCCTTAGGAGTTTATTTCTGTTTCCGGTCTTGCACGTCCTAAATATCCTACAAGCTTGCCGAAGCTTTAATTAAAAAAAAACTTTGTAAATACATCATAAAAAATCTACAATGAAAGTAACTCTTTCAATAATATTGAAAGTTTAAAAGAGTAACCCTTTCAATAATAATAAAAGTTAGAAAGAGTACATAACTCTTTTAAAAATTATTTTTCTTCGTGCATAGTGCACAATCACAAATCAATGATACGGAATCAGATTACGAAGTAATTGGTCGATTGATACTCATTGAAATTGTTTTTGGTTCGTTTAATAGTTTTAACAACAATGTGCAATAGGTAAAATTCGCAACTAATAAAGTTTTACTATATGTGGATTCCAAAATGTTTTTAAATTGTTCATCAGGTTCAATTATGAGTTTTTACTGAATTGTAGTAAAATTTTTTAGTAAAGTAAATTTCGAAACGGATATGAGAAATTAATTTTTGTTCCATTTCTATGTAAACAATGTAACAAATATTTTTATATTAGGTAGGTATAATTGCTTTTAATATAAGACATATACATCTGAATAAAACATTTAGCATAACATAAAGTATTATAAAGGCTGTTCAACAAAGTGTCGATTTTCGTTTGAAATAATCGTCACATGAGAAGACACTTGCACTGGTATTAATTCTAACTATGCATCACAGTTAAGCAACAGAGTACTTCAGTAGGAGGATGGGATCGCACGTGACAAACATTTCTTAAGTACTTAAGTAGTTCCGTGTTTCGAAGGACAAGAGCATTCCAGTTAAAAACTTTAGATACTAGAAGTTATGAACCCTTTCGAATGCCTTCGGATGTCAAAGAAAATTCTGATATCTGAGTTGAAAACTAATCAGTCCACTTCATTTTGCTCTGTAACAGCAAGTGATGGAATTTGCTGGAATGGATTGGATGGATTGAATTGATGGAATACGATCTAGGCCGATGTTTGACAAACCTCTTCAAACTGCAGCATTGTCACATTTTGTAATACAAGTATTTAAAGGTGCTAACATCTGATATAGAGTGAAGAGTGTCCTATAAAGTTGTTTAATTCCTTGCCAATACTTAATTTCGGGTTAATTGTCTTATAGCGCCCCTCTACTTTTTTGAATGAATACTTTGAGAACATCAGCTGATACCTTTTTTCAGTGATAATAGTCCCTACAATCTATAATAAACCGTTGACAAGTAGAATTGAAGTTATTCAGAAGAAAATTCAGCAAAAAAATCTCAGTAAGATAGATGAGTTCTTTTCAAATAACAGTAATTATAAGCGTCTTTTTACCAACATTAATTTATGGTTATGTTGTTTCTAACGAGCCAATGTTGTGTCCGACATAAATTTTCCCGCAGTTTATCACCAATCTTTGTAATATTATTATTACTGTCATTTTGGACAATTTTGTGCTCAGGTTTCAGAGTTACGGATACAAAATTTACCCAATTATTAAAAATTATTTATAGCTACATGGCTTTTTTAATAATCTCACTCTGTGATAACCTTATCGAAACTATCATAATTGTATGTGAAATTAATTTGTGAAAATAGTAGTGACAACCTACAGATCGTATGCAATATAAGTACGAACAATATCGCAATCATTGCTTTATTTCGTGACCTTAATAATTGTTTTAATTCATCGGTCCATTCGTCGACGCGACAGCGGTCACGCATGAAACTCATAATAAAAGCTTAATTTGACTAGTCTGGCGTTGGTTGAATTAATTATTTTTGGATAACTCAATGACCAAGAGGTAATTTGTATGCGCATTGAGAAAGCTTGGACAGCTTATTTTTATATGACTGCCTCAGAAGGACTAAACGAATTTATACCTACGTCCCTTTTAAACAGTAAGACAAAATTAGAGACACATTATACTTAGTAGAAAATAGTTTCAGTTTCATTTCAGCCATCCATCTCATCCAAATTATGCTTCGCCCGCGGAAAAGTCGTTAAACAAAATATTGAATTTATCCCAAGGGAACCTATAATCGGGACACAATCTTCCTATGTCCTATACCTGGATGCAAACTATCTGTGTGCCAAGTTTCAGCTTAAACCGTTGAACGGTTAGAGCGTGAATGACGTATAAACATCCACACAAACTTTCACATTTATAATATTAGTAGGATGTATGTATGTTCTTTAGCACGGTGTACTATATAGCCCAAATGAATTTGTTGGATTATCATAATGACGTAGTATTGGATTTTTGTCCGATACCAACGTTTTTTTTTTCTAAAAATAATTAAGCATATTTTTATGTAAGTGATTATAATCTAATTAAAGGATTAAAAGGCTACCTAAGTCAATATTAAGCATCTTATCTAATTTAAATAAAAAAGAGGAAGTGTTGAACAATATTTTAATTTTTGAGTAAATTACGCCAACAAAGTTTTAACTAAATTAATACTTGTAACGAGATAAAAGCAGAGATTGTCGCGGTAATGTAATAAAGACCCCAGTTTGTAAGCTCTTTGATAACAAACTTGTTATTGGTCTTCAAACTTAGTAATTTAGCAATGCAGAAAGAAGAGGAACATTGATGGATGGACTTATAAAATACTGAATAACGTACTCGTATACTCCGTTTCAATGATCTTGATAGAAAAAGTAAGGTAAGGCTTAAGTTTTTGTATTTCATAAAGCCGATGATAATTACAGGTTTATAGTATCGAGACTTTAGGAAGCTTTATTGTAACGTTTTTTATTTTTAAATTTCATTTTGTGTTATTCATGTTATTTTAAATTTTGACATTCTTTAGTGAGCTGTTAGTTCCTAAGACGAAATTAATGATTTGAATTTGAATTATGACACACAAATCCACACACAAGTACATTTCATGCATTCACATACATACATACGCTTACTAAACAATAGCCTCCTTTAGGCGCAGTCGGGTAAATAATAATAAATTAACCGCTTACTAGGTCAAGGTCTGTTCGACAGTTTTCAAGATGTTTAGCTGTTCAACGCTGACGAGCAATTTTCTTTAAGCGTGTCTATCAACGATGTTTGCGATAAACTTTATGGACAGTATAACGATGTAGGTTCTCTAAAACGAGTACCATTAGCTTGTAACTAAGAGGATTTTGAAGCTTTACACACATGTTACGTTGATTAAATCAACATACTTGTCAAGCAGTGTGTTTTTAAGCTTGTTTGTAAGATATGTTTTGTATAGAATTTTATAATTATTTATGTTTAGAAATTTTCATCTTAAAAACTTAAGTCTCAATTAGATTATCTTCTTGGAAAAACCCTCAACAGATGAATTAAATTAAGATCTAAAAACATTTGCTGATCTATCCTCAACTCTTTACTGAAAATCCGGGCTAAATTAATTTAACCGGTCCAGAAATGACTGAAAAAGTTTATTTCAAAACGAATATGTGGCGTCTCTTAGCGAGTCAACACAATAAAATTTATCTATAAACAATCGTAAATAAATAACACATTCTTTGCTGAAAACCATACCTAAATTGGTCCAGTAGTCTTCGAGATAAATGGTAACATTCGTTTACATATATTAAAACAACCTCTCTACCGAAAACTATCTCCCTTCTGTTATGGGTAGTAAATAGAAGAAACTTTTACGATTGACGGTAGTCGCCAAAATGTTACGTTAACTCATTAGTTACCTTCATTTTTTATAACACTATTCATAAACGTGCGAAACTTAGATTGAGGCGTATCTAATAAATAAGACTGTCTGTACTTTTATAATCAGAACTTGTATGGAGGAGTTTCATTTCAAGTAACTTGACATATGCATCAGAAAATCTACGCTGTAAGACTACCCGCATTTACAAAACAACACCTCACTAAATAAATAAGTTTCCGCTTCAATCAGTAATATAGGAACTTTTTTATGGGTTTTCTTTCTTGAAAACTCTTAGTGTATTTTTACCCGACTGCTTCTTCTGGAGGGTAATGTTTTTAACGGTATAAATGTTTGTATGTATGTTGTTTCTTTGAAACACTACCATCTAAATAGCGTGTCAGTTTATAATTATATGAGGTGTTAATGAATTTATTTCCATTGTGGAGGTGACAAAGACTATACAATTTCAAAATATCCCCTTAAAAATTTGTTTTTCGTAGTCCATTTTTTGTTTTTTTGTTTTAATATTTTAAAATGCAAATTATTCGCGGACAGGCTTATCGGTTTGTTGTGTTGTCGAGATTTCGACCGAGTTTTATAGGTCATGGTCACGGTGAAAAATGGATGATTTGTTTAATTAAAACTATTTAATTTGTTAAAAATGAAAATTTAACATTCATAATTATATTTTTACTTGTCCTTTTAAGGTATTAGTTATGAAACTTACAATTTGACTATAACAAATGATACGACTATTACGTTTCACTTGTTTAAAAGTATCCTATTATATCCTATTATATATTTTAAGTGAAAGCCTAAAACATTTTTCTTATTAGGTACATCTAACGTCTATCGGAACACTTATCGATTAACGAATACCTCTCAATCAATTTGGTTTAGTGTTCTGCATGAAGCGAACGATATTTAAAAAGTTCAGACGGAAACTTTTTTAATTGCGAATTTTTTCGAGATTTTATCGTTAAGGGCTGTAATAGGGATTTGGTACAAGAATATCGTATTAAAGTGAACCCTCCCTGTATTATTAAAACCGAAGAATACAAAGAAACGGGTACTTTTGTTTTATAGTCTAAATACAACCTTAATTACTTTATACTAGAGTCTATAGCCGGGATTCCCGGACTGGTTTTCGTAGAATAAGTATCGACTTCCATCATAATCATAAAAAAAAATCTTGTATAAATTTCAGTGTAGATTTCTAATCATTTCATCATCAGTCTATAGATTCGTTCTATATTCCCGTCTGGCAAATGCCAATTTCAATGTTTACTGTTTAACTAACAAATATTGTATAATAGCTGGTCTAATTGTTTCGGTAATTTTAATCGGTTTTATTTGTTTAAAAATAAGTTTTATACGCATAGTGGAGTGGATTTTGTTTTATTTCATTTTTCATTTTGAGTTTTATATCAAAAATATCTCAAATAACGAACATTTAAGATATATGAAGTACACAATAGCACATCGTCCAAAAGATATGGAGTTAATACGATGTTATATCAATAGCACCTTATCGACATTAAATCAAATTGACATAATACCAAATGTATCAAATTCTGCCGAAACACAATTGAGATCGGATTTAAGTATTTTTAAATTAGGAGAATTGAGGCCCTACAGCTGTTACCCTTTTAAAATCGATCATGTTAATAGTTTTCATAAATTGGACGCAATATTGGAGAGCCAATATTAAACACATTCCAACTACTTACTTTATCTAAAAATACTACAAGTAATTCTTACCCGAATGCGTCAGAAAGAAAGTAATGATTTTCCAGCGTTTGTATGTATGTATGTATGTATGTATGTACATTTCTTTGACTCGCTCTACTACCTAAACAGTTTGACGGTTGCAACGTATGAGATGCCATTAGATTCCTCTTAACGAAGTGACGTAAGCTATTATCCCTGTATTTAAGCAGTGACATTTTTTGTTTTCCTATTAATTATTACCAGTTTTGTGCGAATGATTTATTCGTACAAGATATTAGAAGGAAGTGTCCGGAATTACAGCTTAATAACTCTCCCAAGACGATTAATTACTTCCTTATTCGACAAGAACAGTTGGATTGATGGACAAAAGAAATCTGTCTCAAATATAACAGAGAAATTAGGTGAGAACATAAAATAGGCGTAAAATTTTAATGTTTACGTAAATAAATTGCTATCCATAAAATGCCGCGAATATGAGATGAGGATGAAAAATTTTGTGACTTTTTTATTCGCGGATACGTTTTATTTTTCTCACGAGTAATACCTATTCCTTTACTTATAAATTATTTAGGTAAAGTAAAGTTAGAATAAGAAAGACTTCCTTACTTTTGCGGATTTGGGGGG
>LGAG01000020.1:1189611-1219268 GCA_001278395.1 Lerema accius
GAACTACTGGACCGATTTGAAAAATTCTTTTAGTGTAAGATAATGCATTTATCGAGGAAGGCTATAGGCTATAACATCACGCAAACAGCAATAAAAAATATTGCGAAAACAGCAAAATTACGCGGACGGAGCCGCGGGTGATTGCTAATAATAAATATGTAGACTTTATTACACGTAAATATTTATAAAACCCTACGTTATGCTATCAAAGTTAGTCGACTGTGTAAAAAAGATTAACGTAGGTACCTACTGTTTTCACAAACTTTAACATACCATCGTAATTGCCTACAATATTCAATTTAAGAATCTTATTACATTACGTCGCTTCTGGCTGGTTTCAATAAACTTCACTCACGCTCCAAATAAATTCAATCTCCGAATTAATTGCCTAAGCGCGACACATTTGTACCTACTATCGAGTCAATTAAAAGGAAAATTATAGTAACCTGAAATATTTTAAACAGATTTTTTTATATACAGATAGATCGTTTTGTAATTTGTACTTATAACGTTTTCTCAAAGTAACTTTTTGTTAATTGATTCGTGTCATATTATGTTATGGTTCCCATACCCTTTGAAAAAGTTATTCAAGAAGAGTGTATACCGCCTTTTATGACATGCAAATAATAGTTTCAATAGTTACAATGCGGCTTCGTCGCTAGCAAAAGTATATTTCTATAAAATTCTCTACGGCCAAAAAACATTCAATTTAATATTTCAGGGTTAGCCCCGAGGTAAAGAAATTTTCATGATTTCTCATGTGGCTATACCTAGAAGGTACGTACAAAGTAATTTATAGAATGTTAAATTGTTTTGGGACGAATGCCGTGTTTCTAGCAATATTTTGGGACGAACTCGTCACATTATTATTTTGCAAAACATAATCCTCCTCTCTATAATAGTTAGGGCCTAGCTTTTGCGGTTAACGTTCATTAACGCAGTGTTTGTAGCGGTAAATATTACCTGTTATATCTAGATCATTGCGTTGGTTAAATGGAGTAAGCCTTGTTTATGCATATCTAGGGCTGTCATCCGTACAACCTTCTCAGGATTTATCCAAGTTAATAGCGTCTGTGATTCGAGCAGGCGGGATTTGCAACCGAGCATGTCTAGAGAATGCCGGTCTGTCGGTTTGTATGGGACTTTTCTAATTGACGTGACTGAAAGTTAAGACGCAGTCAGCCATATTGAAAAAACATACACCGAAGCGAAGCGAGGGCGGGTCCACTAGTTATTGATTAAGCAAAAACCCAAGCATATTTAAACTTAAGGATAGTTTACCCATAACAAGATCCAAGATGGACAGTCGGTATAGCAGAACTATCTTAGTTTAGGAGACGCCTGGAGCTCATCCAGGCAGTTTACAAAACTGGGATGTCCGGGAAATGCCTGTCAATAGCAAAATAAGCAACAAATCTACATGAAGCCTAGCATCTAAACCATGGGTTCCTAACTTGGGGGTAATTACAGGGGTAAATCAGCAGTTTTACGAGAGTAATTAAAAACGTAATTATTAGGATCATAAAATATATAAAAAATACAAAAAGAGTTATTAGTTTGTGTTGCTTGTTTTGATAAAATTTTAAGATGGGGTAAAATCAGTCTTCCTCATAGGTCACGGGGGTAATGACATTGAAAAGGTTAGGAACCACTGATCTAAACAGTCTTAGAAATTTGGCCCAAAAGTTCGACTTTTGCGGAATTTTTGTCCGTGGACGGCAATTAAAGTGTTGACAGCCCTATACACATCCATTTATGATGTTACGTGCGTAGGTACCTACTTTACAAATTATAGTCAAACATGTTTCACGGGGACTGACTTTCGCTGTATGAGTTCTAATGCTTTCTTTATGTAGCGTATATAACCATTCAACAACAATAAATTAAAAACTCTTGATGTCAAATTCTTTCAGTTCGTTTTCAAGTGTTTCTGCAAGAGATCGGTGTAAATATTGTCAACAGGTTGTAGGATTGCTCAATGTAGACCCTCACGAATTTCCTTAGCGATAGAATTTAGCTACTAAACTTGTAAATCTTGAAAAGGAAATCCCGGTAAACATTTGGGGGTCTCTGAGGCATGCAAGGTACAATTTATGGTGTCACATAAACCAAGGACAAAAATTTATATGTCACATAAATGTCCCAAGTTGGAACTGACCCGGAATAGGTCGAATAACTAACATTGGCTGCAATATATTGTACAAGCCAACTTTACTTCGACAGACACAGTATATTTCACGGCTATGTTCAACTCTTGTCAAGGCGCATTGTGCTGTAATAGTGGAAATTCGCTAAATTTATTTCAGAAACCATTGTTACTAAGATTACAATACATAACCTAGGCACTGGTTACGACAAAGAACTAATTGGTTGCTAATAAATAAAAATTAAAACTTACACAAATTTATTTTAACAAACTTACTGAATTATTTTTTTAGTCCACCTTTGATTTCTAACAAAAAGTTAAGTGCGTATAGAAATCAATGAATACTTGCTTCAGTGAAGGAAAACTTCGTGAGGAAACCTGCATTCCTGAAAGTTCTCCATAAAGTTCTCAAAGGTGTGTGAAGTATGCCAATGCGAACTTGGCAAACGTGGTGGACTATAGCCTGTGCTCTTCAAAATGTGAGACGACCCGGGCCCAAAAGTGGGGCTGTCGGTTGTGATGATGAAAGGACAAACATTATAAAAAACAAGATGATGGGTGTAATTCGTCGATGTAGCAAGAGCGAGTGTTATCTACGACTAACTAAAATCAAAACAATGCAACATATAAGCTGATACACTCATGAATTGTAGTGACATCAAAGTCCGTTTGCACTATAAAATTGATGAAGCTTTCCTACCCGTGCTATGTTAGGAATAATATAATAGCCTCAGAGGTCTATTTCTCTTTTATATCTACAACATAAAAAGAATTTCAAAGCAAAGAAAATGCTCGTGTGAATATTTAAGTAATAGGCTAAGTCACGCACAGTTGGGTGTGGTGGAGAAAAGGATAGAATAGTAAAGGCTAAATGTCTATTATGAGAGATTTGTAGGTTCGACGCTTTTGTTTTAAATGTGATATAAGAAGGTGGGGTAACACTAACACACGGGGCAAGACTAACACTGTCTATTATCTCGATATGCACTTGAAGAAACGACATGTGTGTGTTTTAGCCGAGAACATTTACGTTTGTTCTATCTTACAGACTGGAAGAATTTCGTATTTAAGGTCCTATACGTATCGAGATAATAGACAGTGTTAGTCTTGCCCTGTGTGTTAGTCATACCCCAGCTTACCTTATGTCATTTTATTGCATTTTCAACGTGCGACATTCCCACGGCATTTTGCAAGTAGTATTTGCATGTGAATAGTTTTTTTATGGTATTAAGATAGCAAACTAGCTGGCAGTGCCACCAACCCCTGCCGCCCATGGACATTGTCAAACTTCGAGGTGGATTATAGGAGAGACTATTAGTCAATAGTGGCGATATTTTGACGCATTTGTAAATAAGACTGGCTATACACAAAGCTTCAAACAGTAATTAATAAAAAAATATATATAGACATTGTTTTCATTAATATCCATCACCGAAACGAAATCTAATTATAAAATCTATTTTTAAATTACTTTTTATTGCAATTTCTTATATCTATATAAATGACCTATTATCAAACTGAATACCACCTGTCATTAAACCCTTACAATACAAACTGATGTCGTAATTTACACTTTACATTTTACGACCATCAGATGTATGTAACTTTTACGACATTATACGAATCTTATCTTTTGAATAACGTTGTAATATCCCCTAAAATGTTCAAGTATAGAGCTTTGCTTGGGTAAAGGTATTTCTGAAGCACTATATTTTACATAATGGCATCTTGATAGCATTATGTTAATTTTTTGTGCTTTAAAATCACCTTTAGCAAGCTCGGAACTACAGTAATATTAGATTAATAGCATTCCTGTGTTTAATTTTAAATTGCAAAAGAAAATGTACAGCAATTTAAAAAAATTATGTTATCTTTGTCAGCGAGGTATCTTAGGACCCTTTGTGTCTTGCTATGAAAACGACACCGGAAAGTAACACGTTGGATCCGTTGGGAAATATCGCTGGGAAATACCGACTTTTGCACAGTATTGCGATTTTTCAACAGCCCATGTGTGTAGCTTGATTAGAAAGGCAAGCAATGGAAGCTATTGTGCTTTAATGTCTCTCGAGTAACTTGATTCAACATTCTTTGATTGCTACATTTTATTTATTAGTGGACTAATTATCTTTAAATTCGTATTATGTATTTCATCTAAGCAACTTAACAGCATGCTTGGCTAACGAAAAAATATTTTCAAAAGTTAGGTTTGGTTAGGTTATTTATCGTATCATTATATCACCTAACACTAAATCATCAACTTTTTGAAAGAGAAAATATCTGCCTAATTCTTAAAAAAACGTGAGAGTTAAAACACTTACAATACAAATAATAACAGGAAAATTAATTATAAAAATATTTTTACATTAATTATTCTGAAGTGATAAATTATGAAAAACATAATTATACAGGTTGTTTCAATATTGAGGCGAGAAATAACACCGGGAAAGTTGATCATTATCTTTTATCATCAAAGTCAAAATGAGTGTCGTTAAAGAATCTTGTCAAGTATTTCTCGATAAAATTCCTTTAACCCGGACACAAACTTGAAATACCAAATTTTGTAAGTCCTCTTTGTTCTGGGAATAAGAATTATTTACCAAAATTATCACCCAGGAAGCAATTTGCATAATCAAATATAGGGAAATTTGAGAGTCACGTCTTTTAAGCGGGAAAAGACTTCGAAATTCTACGATTCGTTTGGCGCAAAGGCAATTTAACGGATTAGTGTTCCTGGGTTCGATTCCCAGTGAGGTATACTGTATACCTATGTTGCTAGGTGTATGACCTTTGTGTGTTTTCTGTGGCATTCTACAACTTTTATGACTATTTCTTGAATGTTGCTCAAAGTGTATAGCAACACATGCTATGTTTGACTTTCTTATTCTGCTTTGGAATTAATTGAGTTCTGTGAAACAAATCTCATGAATACAGAAAGAAAATGTAATTTTCTGTATAACTTCGAAGATGAACGTTTACATTTTTAAGTAGATTTTGTGACTACACTTTAATTAAATCACAAGTTTACTCATTCTCGCTAAATATAACGTTTTAAATTACGTACCTAATAGAACTGATATACCTTGTATATCTATTATTACCTTGTATCTTAAATATTTTGATTACCTATCTTTTATTTAATTGGATAAAAGGATGCTGAGATCCTTATCATCTATAGAAAAAAATCACGTTTGTAGAAAAAGACACTGACCTCCTTAATATTGTTTTTTATTCTTAGTATTTATTGTTATAGCGGCATTTTTAGGTACGGAACCCTAATAAATCAAATCAGCCATGTACGCAGTCACTACGACAGTAAGTGACCGCTGGTGACCAATTTATTTGAGTTTTCTGTTCCCCTGAGAATTGCCATGCCCTAGCCCCGAATTACTGAATAGTCAGAGATAATACGGATGTTCTCCAAAATCAAAATTAATGGTGGTCGCTACATCGATAAAAATGTTTCTAAACTCACATTGACATTTCGACCCTCGTAGAAAACGACAGACATAATACTTTCGTGAAAGAAGGCCGGCGGAAGAACAATTTTATTCCATTACCTTTAAATAAAATATACACAAGTAAGAATTATAGGCACGTACGTAAATTTTTTACACTTCCTCGTATTAGAAAAGTTAGAAACATTTTAGCTGTAAGTATGTTAGACTTTTGGTCAATTAAGCGAATGAAATACCTACAGACTTTTGGTGTCCAGAAAAAAAAAACTTAAAACCAAACTAATATTGATACTCCCTCATAACCGCATTCAACCTACAGAAGTTTTCGCAGAGACCGAGTTTTCTTTTCTTTGTTGAAATTTTTTTTGTGAATGCCCGGAAAAAATTCCAGATTTTATACCAAATATCCGAGTTTTCCAAGTTTTCATACCTGACAAAGTAATTAAAACTTTTATCCCTGACGTTTTAAATCTCAATTCCTTTGTACGAAACGTGCAACTCGTCTTCTCTTACAGGATTCATTAACCAAACATTAACCTGTAACAAGTTTAAAACCATCTTAAATTTAGATCTTGAGGTGTATAAAAACAAAATTGTTACGATGTGAAATAAACCCTGTTTTATGTTAACATTTACTCCCTGTAATTTATTCAATTTAAGGCAAGCTCCCAATTTCTGGGCCTATAAATCAGAGTATAACATATCTTGTTCGAAACACTTTTTATCTCGTTAAAAATAGCTAAACATAGACTGCCGTAAACGTTTTATTTTATAAAGAGTCATTTCTTTTTAAGTAATAAGTATAGCTAACGAACTTGTAGTGTAACCATGCCCTACCACCCATGGTGATAAACTTCGAGTAGGGCTATCATTGCAATCCATAACTATCCAACCACAGGACACGGTTAGTCTCTCACAGTGTGAGGGGTACAGGCCATAGTCCACCACGCTGGTCTAGTGCGGATTGGCAGACTTTTGAGAACTTTATGGAGAACTCTCAGGTGTGCAGGTTTCCACACGATGTTTTCTTTCATCGTAGCAACTGATAAATTAGTATCAAATACGCACGTAACTTTTTGAATTAGAGGTGCGTGCCGTGGGGTTTGAACCCAGTACTTCTGGGCTGTAAGTCTATTAGGACAATTACTCGGTTAGTAACAGTTCCTGTTATAAAAGTTATTAATTACAAAGGGGAATATAAAAGTTTGAACTGTTAGTATAAATAAATAATGTTAGTAAATATCAGTCCTCATAGTACCTAAATGTTAATATTGATTCGTTGCTATCTCTAATAAGGACAGATTCTGATGACCGCCTCTTGTTCCTGATCGATGTTGCTATGACAGAAATGAAGGGCAATGACCCTAACGTAAGACATCAATGTTTTAACGTATAAATAGCCTAGCAAGGTATTTACGTACTTCCTTTAGTGTCTCTACCGCTTATTTTTTACCCGACTGCACACAAAGGAGGGTAATGTTTTTGGAGCGTATGTATGTATGTGTGTACGCATGTCCATTTCCTTGGAACGCTCTAAAGCCCAAACGGCTTCACGAATTTCAACATAGAGTTATAATTGGATTCGTTTCCGTTGTGAGAATAACAAAGAATTTTTTTTTAATAAAAAAATTTTAGCTAGTTGGTTTATTGTCTTCTTGATGATTTCTAGAAAACATAATATTATGAACGATGATATAGTATACAAAATTAAATACTATGTTATATTATAAATAGTATATTTTAATCGATAGGTATAGAAGTGGTCGGATTTAACTATATTTGTATGAACGCGTATTAATACATTACATTTCATACATTTACTGGCAATCAAGTTCATTCAGGTGTGAAGCCCTAATGTGTGTAGCTATCAAATCGGCATTCCACGTGACAACACTTAAAATTTAATGCTTATATTAAAGTCCTTAGATTTAGGCTTATTCAGAAGAATATTTACAATAATATGCTGAATCTAATACTAATGATTACTAGCTGGGCTACTAATATTTACTATGACTCCTAACTTCCATAGCCCCCTTATTATCGAAGTAATCTTACTAATATTATAAATGTGAAAGTTTGTAAAGATGTTTGGATGTTTGTACGTCCTTCACACCCTAACCGTTGAACGGACTGAGATGAAACATGGCACACAGATAGTTAGCATTCAGGAATAGGACATAGGATAGTTTTATCCCGATTACAGGTTCCCGTGGGATAAATCCAGTATTTTTTCAACCACTCTTACGCGGGCGTTGTTAAGTTACTAATATTCTCATAAACCTACATATCCGCACTGGACTAGCGTGATAGACTCTATCTAGGCTTTCTCAGTTACGAGGAATTTCTCTCAAAGAAGACGAATCCCATGATACCGCATAAGTTGCAATTCGCCACACCGATTAGGCTGTGGAGCGTACCAAAGAAATAGACATACATACATACATACGTCCAAAATCATTAACCTTCTAGCGCAGTCAAGTAAAAATGTGTGATTTTTCATAAAATTTTCATTTATGTATTTCAATATCGGCTATCTTTAAGACAGTATTATAATGGCTTTGTTATCGAGAACACTCAGCGCTTTTGAAGTGCCATCTAGAGGAGTTAAGAGATAAGCTCAGCTTGTAAAATCCTCCGCAAGTGGTATAAGTGTATCTGCGTTAGACACACAGTTTTTAAGCTCGCTTAAAATGTTGCCAGTATTTAGTACCCTTTTTAATAAGTGGAAATAACAAGTATTTTATTAATGTCAGCTGAAAATGTAATTCAATAATGACATTTGATACCCTATAATGAAGATAACACTAAATATTTAAAGCGCTTTAGTATGGTATAAGTACTTTTCTTAATATGAGTGTTATTCGTTAAATGTAATGTGTGTGAATGTAAGTGTAATGTGCAAACATTATGTAACCTTTCTCACTCCCATAATGGCAACGAATTCAAAGTTCCCTTCATAATTATGTGGAAGTTCCAAGCTTTTTGACCTTTAGTCCGTGCCAAAGAATTAAACATAGATACATACATAATAAACGCTTGCAAAACATTACCCGACTCTTGCCACAGTCGGATAATAACATAGTACCTCCCGAGCCAAGGTAAGAGTAAAACAAAGTACCGAGCTTTAAATATAACTCAGTAGAGTGCTGCGCTTAAAAGCCTATTGTTAAATATGTTACGACGCTGACTGTCGAGAACAAACTTCGGCGGAACAAAATAGTCGGTTAAGTACATTTAAAAAGGCTTGTTTTAAATCTATGCTTCATACTAATAACTAAATTTTTTTCCGTTTTTTTTTGCTGCCCCTCTCCTATTTACGAGTATCTTAGCGTGATGTTAGGTATATAGCCTTCCTGGATAAATGAACTATCTTACACTAAAAGAATTTTTCAAATCGGTCCAGTAGTTCCTGAGATTTGCGCGTTCAAATAAACAAACAAACAAACAAACATCCAAACAACCAAACTCTTCAGCTTGGTCCACAGGTTTGGTCATATTGATCTATGTGATTAAAGATTGACCGGACTTTAGGAGAATAATCCTCTTCCGCGTATTTGGTAAAGTAATATGCATATTTTATGAAATTCAACAAGGAAAATCATATTTATAACGCAGCTGAAATTACGTAAAGAAACGTTAAGAAAAGAAAATTAATATTTCCTATGCCATAAACAATAATAATATGATACAACTTGCGAGTATTTTTGGCCGCAAGATCCGAATTAGTTGAAGGATTAATTCGAAACCACGACGAAGCTTGAGTTAGTTAGTAGCTTACTAACTTTAGTAGGTAGCTTGATCTTTGCCTACAAATTGTGGTCGAAACAGATGAATGAAAATATATTTGATATCTACTTTATGTGTAGCTACTGCGTTTGTGGTCGCAATTTAACGATAACTCGTTATGTCATACTATACGCCTAGAGCCAAAACGGCTTGACATAATTTTAACGTATGGATTCATTCATTTTCATTGTGGGAGTCTGGGAGTGACATAATGGTTTTTTTAATAGGGATGTTTTATTTTTTATTAACGATTACCACATATTATTATTTAAAGCATTACGTCATATCTTCGAAAGTTTCATAACTGGAGCCAAAATTATAATTCCAGTTTCACGCCCTTCGTATTCAATTATTAATTCCGACAAAAACTTCGTCAGTTAAGTTTCATCAAACTTCCTATTCTTTTAGTAGCCCTAAATTACATTTATGTAAAACGGCTTCTTAACCTCCTCTCAACTTTGGCCAACTTAGCCAAAGTTACCCTTCTAGCTGAATATTTAAATAAGGCACATCATGTGCCATAAAATATTCTTATTAATATGATAAGTAAGGATCACTAGAGAATTCGCTTTGCAGTAGAAATTCACCCTTAACTATGTCAAAATAATTAGTTTTACATTATTATGCAACAGATGTAAATTTATACATTAATAGACTTGTTTTATTCTTAGCTGACAGATGTCAATTTTAACGTAATTTTCAACTATCTGTCAATAAGGCATTCTATCTGACGTGCATGTGTGTCTGTGTATCTATAGTAGTAAGTACCTATCTACAGTATGGTAGTGTAGTTTTGTTTTATACTTGTATATAAATTAGCCTTCTGCATTTCTTATCCATGTCAATTTTAACTATGCTAAGTCTCATACTTGTGGTCCGTAATCCTACTAATATCCTACTAATATTATAAATGTGAAAGTTTGTAAAGATGTTTGGATATTTGGATGTTTGGATGTTTGTCCCTCCTTCACAGTCTAACCGTTGAACGGATTAAGCTGAAACTTGGTACACAGATAGTTTGGATCCAGGAATAGGACATAGGATACATTTTATCCCGATTATAGGTTCCCTTGGGACGAAATCAATATTTTGTTTATCGACTTTTCCGCGGGCGGAGCCGCGGGCATCGTCTAGTTATTCATAAAAAAGGTTTTTCAACCAGTCACGTATAAACACAGGAACGAAAAAAAATATGTCATAATGAATTCATGTTTGTTGATGAATGTTTAAATGAATAAAACTATGGAGGTTTTATTTGTATGATTCGTAGAGTAAAGTTCTATAGTATGTAACTCTTAATTTATATTTCATTATGAGGAGTCAATTTTGTCGTAATTATCATCATGGCCCGGAACAATTTTGCATTAAATTAAATACTTTAACGGCGATCTCAAAGTGCCACGGCTGAAATGACAATGTCATTACGGATTATAAGCAATTATTATAGCAAGCGTTTATTTGTAAACTTAAATATTACCTTGTATAATCATCTTTTTAACCTCATTTTCTCTTCTTTACAGGTACCAAAATCAACAACTATGATTTTCAAGCATCAAGTTTTCGTGTACTAATACTACGTGTAGCACTACTAAGTGGAAAAACTGTTTAAAATACAATGCTAGTTTTAGAATAAGTCAAGTGCAAGTGGTCTAATGCGAACAGCAGTGTATGTGAAGTGTAGTGTATGATGTGAACGATGACGTCTTTTCCGGAGAACTTCAATGATACAGTGGTAAAGGCGTATGATGAGGGGTTTCCCCTGCTCATGCCTAGATGGGGCTACGTGGTTTCTGCGTTTGTGTTGTTCCTGATCGGGTTTTTCGGGTTCTTTTTGAACCTGATGGTCATTCTACTCATGTTCAAGGATCGACAGGTAAGATCCTTTAATTTTTTTTTCATTAAGTTCATTAAATCTATTATTAATATAAAGCTAAACAGTTTGTTTGTTTCTTTGAACGCGATAATCTCAAAAAATAATGGATCGATTTGAAAAAAAAATTTTAGTGTTAGATAGTCCATTTATCCAGGAGGGCTATTTATAAGCTATAGGTAGATATGACATCAAGTTAAGATGAATAGGAGAGGAGCAGCAATAAAAAATATTGCGAAAACGGAAAAATTACTCGGATGAGCCGCCGGCGATTGCTAGTTAACCTATAAGTAATGCTTTGGTAGGTACACTGTAAAACGTAATTATTTCATTTCTGACAATGTCGTCTCATGATCAATTAGGCAATGTTAAGTTATTTGAACGTAGCTCTTTGTATTTCTCTACAAATAACCTTCTATACATAAGTCATCGCGAGAGAGACTCATACTCGTACCTATGTATATTTGAGTTATTCTTTATATGATCGAGGACTATAAGAGACGTCTTACATACCTAATTTAGTTTGTTGTTACCACAACCAGTACGAAATGAAGCGGCCCTTAGCTTTTTATTTATGTATGTATGTATGTCAGTATGTTTTTAGTAGTCGGGTGTTTTGTTTTTATTAATTACTACTAGTTAACTAACAGTAAGTAAAAGTATAGTCTATCTAGTGCAGAGTTTCTCAACCTTTCTTTTATTGAGACTCTCCAGACAATAAATAATAGTTTCATGACCTCCCCCACCCACTTACTTTATCAACAAATTGAAAATCGGAAACTCATATAAAAACTGCATTTATTAAAATTCCCCGCTTTAGAAACAGAGGTCGACAAATGATATTTGATTTTGGATAATTAATTTTGCGTGTTCATCAATTGAACGTTTTATTGTACCTACCTAATGTTATTTGTTATACTTAGTTGTTTTTTTTTCTAAAATGCAAAGCCCTGTTGGGAAGCCCTGATCTTGTGTAACCATAAAACAAACTCTGTTGTCTAAGAGATAAGGAATTCATTTAATAAACACTTTACTAAACTAAAGCGACGTATTGCAAAGAAATAAACAGAGATCTGTTTGAAAATACATAGGATACAATCTTTAATTAAGATAAATATCGTAAAGCTTTCACAAGCTGACAGCTCACTCTTTTACGAAATCCTAAAAGACCGCGGAAAGCGGTAGGTATCTCATCCATCTATCAATTTTCACGACAGCCAAAGGAAAATTACCTTCTATATTTACAGGTAGTGGTACTGGTAGTAAAGTGTAAATATAACTGGTAGTATAGTAGGCAAATATAGCCTGTACCTACAGTCAAGTTTTTGACGGTGTATTTTTAGTCCCTTGTGCGAGGAGGTTAATGTTTAGGCCAAAAAATGTATAGACGCAATATTCGAAACAAAAAAAATGAGCTCAATTTTTTCTTTTTTTTACGATCTGACGTATGTCACCGAGCACGGTTTGCCAGTCAATGTACCGGGAAACGTTATCATTTTTTAACGTTATGTTCTTTCTTTCTTTTTTGTTCTAAAGACTGGGTCTATTTAATTTTTACTCCCTAGCGTATGCATGTCCATTTTTTTGGGACCCTCTAGAGCAGTGGTTCCCAACCTTTTAAATATCGTTACCCCTGTGACCTATGAGCCAAATTGATTTTACCCTGTACTAACAATATAAGTAACTCTTTCTGCATTTCTTTATTGTCTTGCAGAAATCTCAACAAATATTACGATAATACCATCTTAACATAACATCTTATTTTACTAAATAATATTCAATCTCATTTAATAAAAAGTGAGTATTTTATTTAGACATTTATGTAGTTATAGAAACTATACTATTCACATGCAATTTGCGAGCCGAATTTTGATAAAGCAAATATAAAGTCATTGTCTGTTATCATAATAAATCAAGCGTACAATTCGGAACTTGCTTCCAGCTGAGGAATTGCGAGCCATTAGATTCCTCTTTCGTCTGTTCTCAGCAATATGGTGGCAGTAAAAAATAGATTATGATTTATGGATGTTAGATGTTTTTGTTATTTTATTTGCGCTGTCCATACTGCCCGCACCACAAGGAATTTGTACAAGGATACGGACTATGTAACTAGTTGGCTATCTTGTCATTGAAAAGAGAATTTTTTAAGTAAGTTGACAGACATTACGAAAATAATTACAATTGAACTTCTAACTTTTGTCCACTAACCCCTCCACTAATACGCACTGGAGCAGCGTGGGAGAGCATGCTCTAGACCCTGGGGTAATTACCCCCGGTAGGGTAAATAATAAGTAGGTCTCAAGGGAAATAAAAAATACAGAATAAAGTCACTTGAATTGTTTGTTTTGATAATACTTTAAAAAGAGGTTTAAATCAGTTCTCCTCCTAGGTAACGGGAATAAAAAATTATTGAAAAGGTTAAGAATCACTGTTCTAGACCTTTTCAATTATAAGGAAAGTCCCATGTTCAATAGTGGACTATTCATGGTTTGAAGTCAAGTTCCGAAACAATAATTTTATAAGCTGTTTTATACAATACCTACTCGTGTGCTACACAGCTCGATCGCCACAAATAGCTTAAGTAGGACAACCTTAATTAGAGCTACGATAGACTTCGTTAATTAGCTAGCGAGAGCGTCCGAGTGCAGTTATTTGGGGTTTGAAGGTGAAATTGTAGTTGAGATGGCAAATAAAATAAAATTTTGGTTTCACTAACTACTTAATTACCTTATTTTATATACCGTTGATAAAAAAAAACATTGGACCAGATTTTTTTATTTTAAACTTGATTCGTATAATTAGATGCTACTGCTAAGAAATATCATTTTGATAGCCAAGTTTGCCTACCGCTAACTACGAATATTAAGTGGTCATACTTACGGTGATATTGGGCGGAAAAGAATAGGGTTGCAAGAATATGGGTTACCCTATCCCATGTTCGTATAAGGCGACAAAAGACGCTGCGCGTAGCAGGGCTCGCATTAGGCTTATTATACATAAGGCTTATCAATATTCCGGCCGGAGGCTTGAGTTTCAGAGAATAGTTATGCAAGAGGCGACCATCTGTTCTTAAGGGTAATAGCGCATCTTTCGGCCGACTTTGACTGGAACAAACGCTAACAGGATCAAGCTGCACTAAGTGTACAATTATCACGGTCTCTTCTCTAACAAATCAAGAATAACTAATATTCTAATACCTATCACTAACAGAACCTACTAACCAATTAACAGTCCACCCTCTCAGACCAAAAAAGAACAAAAAAAGGAAGTATGTTGTTTTCTTTTTTTACGATTTTACGTAGATATGTCACAAAACACGGCCTGTCGAGCAATGTCCCGGAAACGTTATCAATTGATAAGTACGTTATGTTTTTTTCTACTACGCCCATTTGTTCCGAAGTCTCAGTCTATATAATTTTTTTATCTGTGTCCACACTATACTCCCTACTCCAAGTCTGTCATGATGCTCCTGGAGCTGGTGGCACTGGTGGCTAATTTATGAAAGACAAATACATGGCCCCTATATAGGACTCGTATTTTTTAACATAATTAGTCCACAATGACACGAAAGCTTCAATTTGCTAGACCCAGACACATTTAACCAATTAGTTTAAATATAGTTCCACATTAAAATTGAAACCGTAAAACCAATTTACAGTCAAACCAATAAAAATAGAAAAATGCCCTGAATTTTAAATACACAATTTAAAGCGAGCCTGTTTTGTGGTATAATATTGTCAATATAAATTAGGTCCGTACAGCAAACAGATCCGAAATCCTTGAACAAAAAGTTGATTAATTGTCAACGAAGCTATAAAGCTCGACGTCCGCCGACCGGGAACATAGAAAGCTGGATCCTTTTCAAACAAGATTGTACCTCAATTACGCTTAATGTCTAGTGGTTTAAAAGTCGACTTAAATATGATTTTCCGCTCTTTTTTCAAAGGGAAATGCTTTTCTTTTTCGAGAGTATGTTTATAATTATGTACCTATACCTACCTATTCCTTTAGCACTACATTACATCCCCAACGGTTTAATGGATTCTAATTATGAGTTTTCAATTTCTATTGTGGTAGTAATATGGTCTGTTAATTCACTCTGATAATTATAGTGTACGACAAGATATTAAAATGTAACATAGGATATGTAGAATGGGTTTCTTTAGTAGCAAAATATATCACAAAAGCCACCCAGTTTAACTTTTACGTAATTTACTTTAATTTTTACGTACCCCTTCTACGTGCTAATAGCATGAGAAATTCGTAGTTTATAAAGGTTTTTATGTCTATAATAGCAGTACAAAAGTGCTCATCTCAATATGCCGCTTTGTCACTTTTTCCAACATAAAATTGTTGAGCTATAAAACTAAGTTTAATATCTATCGTGTCAAGAGCAAAAAGGCCGCAGTATTCAAGTGGCCGAATGATAAAACTTTCTGCTTAAAATTCTGAAACATTCTTGAATATAAATCTTCCACCCAACTTTTAGTGCACTCTGATAAAAATATGTGCAATTTAGCATAAGTATCAACTAATATATCGTAGCATAGTTCTATTATACTCGTATACCTATCACTTTTATTACTGTTTAGGTAGTTATCATGGTCAAATTACGAACTCACAAAATCATCTAAAAAAAGAAATATCTACATAATAATTTTGTGCTAGTTTGATGAAGGATATTATTGAAGCCTTATATCTCAATCACGATTACAGGTTTTATTTAATCGTGCAGGCTGTATGCTTGATGAAAACATAAAGTTTGACAAGGGAGTTTGATCGTTTACGGTCATCATAACGTGTCAATAAGTATTCACTACTCTCGCCAGACATTAGTTTGTTGTCAATGAAGAATAAGTCAATTAAACGTATTGTGATATTGATCCAAATTCACTAATAACTAGACCATTCAAACGCAAGTAGTTGCCTATTACATGATTTATAGATTGGAATCATTCGTTCATATTCAATTAATCAAGCCGCCTTCATGTCTATCAAATTCAACATCAAATATTCATAAAGGTAGATATTACTCATTCATTTCATTTACTTATGAACGTTAATTATCTTACCCCCCAAAAATCATAGTTTCTTAGAAAAGGTTTAAATCCTCCTTCATCATCATCATAAGCCTAAGGGCTCGGGTCTCCTCTCACAGTTTGAGGAGTAGGTACAGGCCATAGTCTACCACGCTGCACGCTGGCCTAGTGCAGATTGGCAGACTTCACACACCTTTGAGAACTTTATGAAGAACTCTCAGGTGTGCAGGTTTCCTCACATTGTTAATAAATATTCACCCTAAAGTAGTGAAGCTAACGTTGGTGCAATTTAGACTTTTCAAAACCAAAAATTTTAGGTACAATTGCGATTTGTATATGACAATATTATGTTGGAAACGTTCCGCTCAACTCTGGGTTCGCCTTTCAAATCAGAACTTTACATTACATTTCATTATCCAACTTTTAGTTCACCAAAAACATGAAACTTTGAAAATATTTTCATTTCGACAGTCGAACCGACCAATCATTCCCGTTACTGTTACATTGGGTTCCAACGTTCTAACATTTTCCGGTTGAACTGACTCACTTTCCCGACGGACAATAGTGGAGTAGAAAGTTTTGTTCAATGACTTTTTACCCAACTCCGCCAGAATTAGTGTAATGTTTTTCGAACATATATACTGATATTATTTTTTTACTACGTCGGCAAACTTATTAGCTAAAGAGCCGAATATTACGACGATAAAAAAATGGGAGCCAAATCTGCTTAATTAGTAAACTTTAATAACATTACATAATACTAAATAGGTACTAATGGTAACCTACACTAAAAATAAACTAAATTTCATACCTTTTTTTAAATGAATAAATATTACTTATTGCGTCTTCCGTGGATATTTGTGCTAGAGCCGCTCTTAAAGAGCCAAAGAGCCACTTACGGCTCCGGAGCCGCACTTTGCCGACCACTATCCTAGGATACTCGATAACCCGGCAAACAGTTTCGAAAACCACTTAAATTCTACTGAAACATTTATTTATCCTTTGTTCCAGTTATGGACGCCTTTGAACATAATCTTGTTCAACCTGGTGTGTTCAGACTTCTCCGTGTCAGTACTGGGCAATCCGTTCACCCTCATCTCTGCGCTGTTCCACCGCTGGGTCTTCGGCCACACCATGTGCGTGCTATATGGCTTCTTTATGGCTCTATTGGGTAAGTGTGCAATTTTATTATAAACTAGCTGACATGGCAAACTTCGTACCGCCTCATAATCAAAAAAAACTGATAATTTTTTCCATAATTTAAACCTTTTCTGCACTTCGACAAATAATTCAAGTCCAGCCGTTCTGGAGTTTTAGCGAGACTAACGAACAGCAATTGATTTTTAAATATAGTAGAAGATATTTCTTTAGGGCTGGTTATTAAAATTTAAAAGCAATAGTAGTAATACTGAGAACAGGGCAACGTTATGTTTATTTGATCAAATGTTACAAAAATTTTGCACTGTCGTCAACAATGGGTCGTCAAAAAGAACTATTTTTCTTGCGGATTTCAAGATAACCAGATAGTGATTGTTTGCCTTCTGCGAAAGTCCTGCGAATATACCCTAAGCCATAGATAGGGCATGATATACATTTAGGGTTTATTGACAATTAATAGTAATCCTCCAACTGCAAGTTTAAATTTTATCATGTCAATTTCATTTTTAATATCCACTACCATAGCAATTTACAACTCTATCACTCCTTTGCTGGCTATTAGATTGCTTCATGCAGTTGGGGCCTCAAGCAGCCGTAATCGGTTTGACCTTTATACACGAAGCAGTTTGAAGCAAGCGGGTCGTTTCATCCCTCACGCTGACTGCTTCAAATTGTCGACAACGACTGCTTGTCGACAAAGCCGAAAGGACAATAGTTTTTAGTAATAGAGTCCATAAGTAACATGAAATTAAAAGAAAAAATGTTTTTTTAAAACAAGCTTTTATTACTTAGAAGAAAAGAAAAAGAACTAAAAAGTTTAAAAGTGCAAAAGTTCAAGTCCTTACTGTTAACCGTTGAGGAGTTCAATCGCCTGGAGCCAATCCTGGTAGCAGTATCACATCATGCTTATTACAAACATGCATTATCATCAGGACTGGACCAGTGTGTAAAATTTTAGCTCAATCGAACACAGGAAAGTGGGTGAAATTTAGCTTGCAAGATTTCATTACAAACACCCGGACAGGTGAACCTAAATAAAAGCTTGTAAAAAGACAAGTGCACAAGAAACGGTACCCTAAAAAAGCACTCTGCTTAATACAAGTACTTATTGGAATTCATGACGGAATGTACTCGGATTTAAAATACGAAGAGCGTTGCATAGCAAAGAGATTTCTTTCCAACTTCAGTCACTGTAATTCAATATTTCTTTTGCTTGTTGTAAAAATATTTTCATATACATTTTATCTCGGAAATGTATTGCTTGGCTCAATTCGATGGAAGGAATCGAGATAATGCTGGGATTATGAAGTTGGTTTGGTTTGAGGATTTTTGTTTATCAAAAAGTTGGTACGCAAAAATGTAGACGTTTTCGTGAGTCGGTTTCATGAAGTTAAGTATCTGTAGAAGTTTGTTCTCAATTGGAAGTTAAGGATGTTTAATCTCCTTATTTAGGCAGTGTTTTAGTTAGGATTTAACTTCGGAAGATTTAACTAAGATTAAGTTTTGCTCCAAACGTTTAATAATTGATATCAGAAATCTGGGAAAGTAGTACTTTACGAAAATAATGCCTAACACTTCTATTGCGCAACACGCGCTTAGTAATTTTTATTATTAGAGGACCCGTTTTGCAGTAGTTTATTTGATAAATAAACCCTATGGTCTATCTATACTAGGACGGGTCTAGTCTATACTCATTCGATATCCGTGGCTGTCAAATGTCACTGTCAAATTCATCTATCTGTCACTCGGTCACCCCTCTAATTAGGGTGTCGTATCAGTATATTAAACGTAGTGTGGAAGTTTGTGTTTTGTTTTATTTCCTACAAATATTTATAACACATTTTTCACATAAAATTTAGCTTTTCTCCATTTTAACTTTGTCTATGCCAATCGTTAAACTCGTACGTGCCTTAATTATTTAATTAGTGGTCTAAATGAACCCATTACATATTGGTAAGTATGGAAGACTTGTCACTATAGCTTTCACTCGTGTGAATAACCTGTCAATAGAAATGTGGCGGATACAAAAAACAAGTATGGCTTATCCCACATTAATGTATCATTTACCAACAAAACATTTCCGAAACAATTCCACAGTCGCCACACGTAACATGGGACTATCTTTTTCACTTCCCTGAATGTTATGGAAACTGAATTTAATATCCAATATTCATAGGGGCCATTCACGTATTACGTAATACAATTTGGAGGAAAATTGTAAAATAATTATTATAATTATTATGCGTTACATAGGGAGGGAGGGTAGAACAACGCGTTACGTAACCTTATTGTTTTTATTACTAAAAAGACTAGGAAATATAATTCTAAGTCGGCAAAATGGCAACATTTTTAAATGGTCATTTTTGTGTGTCACGTAACGTATAGAGGGGGAAGGAGGGAAGAGAAAAACTTTAGGTCACGTTGCTAGGAGGGGGTTCAAAAAACCTTTGAAAATTTTGTTAGGTAATACTTGAACGCTCCCATAATCGCCAGCCGCGGACACAGTGGTCAAAATTTTAGTTATTATCCCGGGCATTCATCAGAAATTGCGATTTCCGATAACGAAGAAATGCTTCACTCTCTGCTAACAATTTATAATATTGCTTGTTTTTTAGACGATACGCGTTCCTTATAGACTAAGTCTAGAGGTTTTACCCTGACACTTTTTGAAATCCTTACCTACATATAATCCGGACTAGGGTAAATGCAGGTACAGCCGGACCCGGATAAAAAACAGTCTTAAATATGCAGGATGTCTGCTGGAAAATATGCTATTTAACATTCATAATTATACTTACAAGGAAATATGATAAGTTTTTTGATAGTAAAAGCTACCCATTTTCTGCACTGTTCAGTTCTCTCGTCATTATTTTCCGCAACCTATAATGTTTCAAAGACACGCTTCCGTTTTGAGAATAATGTCATTAGTTTACGTTGTTGAAGATAAATCCTTTGTGAAAAGAGTTATGGTATTTTATAAGGTTTAATAATTATGAACCAGAGGAACTCTGTGGTTGGAATTTGACCATAACTCAAAATGTAAACGATATAGTGTGATTATTAGAGATCTGCGATTCTTCAAGAAGAAATTGGTTATCTTTCTGAGTTTCCTTTTTTAAATTTTACTAAATTTATTGATATAATTTTGAAATGAAAAAAAAAGATGGGAAAAGAAATTTCTCCGCTCTTAAAAATACAAATATTTAGATTAGGTAGGTGTGTACTTAATGTTTTCTAACCTGAGTGGAACTGATTGCAGAACTACTAATTTCCTCATGTCTTTCTCATTAATATAACCCTCTACATCTATATTAACCATTACCAATAAATTATTAACACGCTTCCTAACCAATTGTTGCAGGCATAACCTCAATAACCACGCTGACGGTGATATCATTCGAGCGTTATCTGATGGTGACTCGGCCGTTAAGTTCCCGTCATCTCAGCTCCAAGGGTGCTGCAATCTCCGTCATATTTATCTGGCTGTACTCCCTGGCCCTCACCACTCCTCCTCTGATGGGCTGGGGAAACTACGTCAACGAAGCTGCTAATATCAGGTAATGAAACAGCGTAGACGTCGGACATATAAATCGGTGACTAAAACACAAACCAAAAAATATATTTGTGCTTAGTATATAGACTGAGATTTCGCAACAATGAGCGTAGTAGAAAAAACCGACGTACTTATCAAATGATATATAACGTTTCCCGGTACATTTCTCAGCAGGCCATGCTCTGTGACATAGGTACGTCAAATCGTAAAAAAAAATTGACTTAATTTTTTTCTTCGGAAGACTGTGTCTATTATTTTTTGGTTTGAGGACTGAAAGTATATATCATTTATTACCCGACTACGGCGAAGCCAAAAGGAGGGTTATGATTTTGACCGGTGTGTATGTATGTATGTTCATCTGTTCCCTTGTAACTCCTAAACTACTGGACATAATTTGATAAGTGTGGTATCATTATAAGAAAAAGAAAACACTCATCCTTTTTTCGATCGCTCTCGCAGTTGCTTCATTTCGTCTGTTACGTAGGATCAACACAAGTGTGCTATGAAAAATACAGTCATTGCCTCACATTAGGATTTCCTATGTCTTGAGTGTTATGGACAATACTAATACACAAACACACACCCAAACCGAGAACATAATTTTTTACTCATAATTAAAAATTTTGACACACCGGGAATATTACCCGGGCCCCTTAATTTGACATATCAGGGTAGTTACCATTATGCCATACTGGTCGTCAATCTGCCACCGTGAAATTGCTGTAGTAATTTTCTCCTTGTCTTAAAACTTTGCTGTTAGATTCTTGAAAGCTCTACTCATTAACTGCGCTGCATAATAATATTAGCATCTCCTAGCCTCTAATAGCATTATTGCAAGAAAAATATTCAACAAGACGTTCATTATTGTATTGTGTTTAGACTGAACGAGTGACCTAGTTTGCTAAGCTGTTTGCAGTATTTATCTTGCAAAAACATTAGGCAATTCTCATCTTCGCATTTCAAGCAAAGTATGCAATTTATTTATTTACTTAATTCAAATAAATGTATCCTTAGATTTCTCCATTGAGTTTCAAATTTTCTCACTATTATTATAATTTATTATAGACCAATATTGGCTCAGAGACATATTACATTGTCAAGGCGAGTGATTAATGATAACACCATTAATCGTGTGGGAATCGTAACAAATGAATAAATGGAATTCGGGGAAAGTGTAACATCAATTTAATTCAAGACGTAACCTATTTGGGTTTAGACAGTAAGGAATATTTGAATATAAATCCTTTGTTACTTTTCTCAGATGAATCAGTCACTGAATGGTGAATTTACTCAAAAGTTATGTTTATAAACTCAGACCAAAAAGTTATATTATAAAGTCAGTTTTCAGAACAAAAAAAATGAAGTACTTAATTGTTTTTTATTTATTTATTTTATATTATTCTTCTTTTTTTACGATTTGACATGTCATGTATGTCACAGAGCACTGCCGAGAAATGTACCGGGAAACGTTATCCTTTGATAAGTACGTTATGTTTTTTCTACTACGCTCATTTGTTCCGAAATAGACTGGGAAGTCTATATATTTTTTGGTCTGTGATTCGTGTAAAAATGGAATATATCTACGTATATGTAAGGACTGGTTATACATATAATCCCGCCAAATTAAGTTGTTGGCAAAAACGTATTAGTAGTTTCTTGATTTCTACTCCAACTCATGTCAGATACGAATCCCAACAGAATAAAAGTATTTCTTCTGTTTCGGAAAACGACACCTGAAGCCATACGTAGTTCGTGAAACTCACAGGAGAGTTACAGTATTTCGTTCCACAAATTACTTCGGACGAAACTTCTAATAACTAACGCTTGCTGACTGAAAGTGGAAAAGTTATTATATGGTACTCTTATGACAAAAGTTGGTAATATACCTCTGCAGCATGAAAATATTGGACAACTGTCGTTAGCAGAAATTAAACTTGCTTTAATACACACTGTATGACGACGAGGTTGAACTTCTATAGCTGATATACATAATTTATTATATTTTTAACCGAATACGTCAAAAAAGGGTATCTTTGGCACGCTCTACAGTCTATACGGCTTGACAGATTTCAAAGTGTGATACGTCATTGGATTCATTTCGATTTTGAGAGTGACATGGGCTGCCATTTTTAGAGAATACTACCAAAGTTTTTAACATTGAGTTATTGTTTTCCCGTTAATTATTACTAGTATTATTTCTTAAGGGATATTTCACTTTCACGTGTAAGAGCATTATACATAATTTTTTTCTTTATGCAATTCTTTTCATATAATTAAGCCGACTCTTAAACTCATACTAACTTTCATTTAGTCTTGCAAACGTATCCAAAATTAGATAGAATAATCATGAACCAAGTTTATCACGTGGAAACGAAGCAACGGATTATAATGAACGAGGCTACAAATTGGTTTGTACACTCGTAGATAACACTGAAGTACAAACCACACGACGAGGGTCTCTGACAGTTTCAGCGTGAAGTTTTTGTAACTGAAATGCCGAAATGTTTGTAACTGAAATGATTGTACGCGATAGAGGGTAGATTACACTGATCAACTTTTATCGATGTTTTATGTCCAATTTATTACGTGCAGTATTAATTAATATGGATTAAGCAGAGAGTAATTTTATTCTAAGTCTATTATATTTTTCGGTCTGAATGCTTATCTAAATTTTGATACGTCCTTCCATACACAGGAACTATTTTAGAACAAGACTATACTCATGTAATAGCCTCATGGCAGTGCTATGAAATTTGGAGGGATTAGTGAATGTATAGCTATAGCTAGGTAATAACATCTAATAATAATCGGACTATTATACAACTGAAAATGAGGAATGTACTCGTGACTTTTCGCTCACGCTATAGAACCTGTAATCGAACATACCAAGGAGCAATATTATCGTAACTTTACTTAAAATCCAACTCTAGCCAAATATTATTTTAAGACGAAATGTAACATTTTATTCTCGAATTACTTACAATAATAAACATCCCTTCAACTTTGTACCAACTGGGTAAACTGCTAATATTTTTATGTAAACTAAGTTTATTTAACACGATTTTATAAATAACAATAACTCTTCGAATTCCATTCAGAAACAACAAGTTAATTGAGACTGTTAACCTACACGAAAATAAAGTTTTATAATCAACTTTGTTACCTAATACATAAAACTGTTAATTGCTTGCATCAATCCTAAGTGAACGAGGAAGTTAGGTAACTGTTAGCGCGGTCGAAATGTGGATGGGTGACCGCTAGTGATAAACATTCGTAGTAAGCGCTTTGAAGCTTCAGACGGCACGTTAAGCCGTCTGTCTGTCTGTCTGTCCAGGTTCTTATCGTTGGATAACAGTCGTTAAACAATGTTGGTGGCCTTCGTGGAATTTAAACTTTCGAATTATGAATTTTGATGTTTAGAATTTATCTTGTCTTCATTATTTTTAAGGGGTTACTTTTATTACATGAGGCCGTAAGGTTGGGGGAGTCGAGTCGAATCTCATTCAATCTCACTATAATGTATTTTGGCGAACAACATGTTTTTTTTCTATAAGAAACAATAAAGTAACGGGTAAACTAAAATTATGTAAAGAAAAGAAATGGAAATAAAAAGCATTTTCTTATAAAAAATCGAACACTCAAAATAATAAGATTGGAAAATGGACAAGGGGATTAAGTAAAAAAAAAATCAAAAAAAAGCTCTCATCTCACCTGGAAAAATGAGGTATCGATAAATCGCCAAAAACACTTCACCTATATTTTTCTTGTCCACAGCTGTTCAGTGAATTGGCATGAGCAATCGCTGAACACGTTATCCTACATCCTGTTCTTGTTCGCAATGGGCCAGATTGTCCCACTGTCTATCATCACCTTCAGTTACGTCAACATCATCAGAACCATGAAAAGGGTATGTTTTTAAACGCTTTTTATACTTAACAGGATCATACAGAGTTTTAAAATAACGACTTTTTATGAAAAGTAAACGAAATAAGAAGAAAGAAAGAAAGAAAGAAACGTTTATTTCGCCGTGGTAGGTACAACAAAAAAAAAACAAAAGAACAATTCAAAATATCACTTAAAACTAAACTAAATTAACTTAAACAATTTTACTAACATAAAATAAATAAAAAAAAAATCCCACGGCGAAAAAGGACTGCGCTCAGCCTGTGCCATGGAACGCTAGGACCCACGGCTGCTGGTTTTCAGCGCAGTCCCCCTTTGCATCGCGTAGTGTCATTAGCGGTGTCCATATTATTGTGTCTCAGATAAAATACAGATACAGAATAACCTCAAATACAGATAAAAAGACATGTTATATACTCGTATATAAATACAAAGAGCTACGATTCTCGTATGCTTTCGAACAGGACTAAAAAGAAAAGAAAACTCTTTATGTTTATTCTTGTTATAAAATCTCCTTTCAAAAAGAAGCAAAATATTTTTTACCGTTTAATTAATAACCTTGTTACTTTGTTAACAGAACTCAAAACGCCTCGGCCGCGTTAGTCGAGCTGAATCCAGAGCGACTACAATGGTTTTTATCATGATAATATCCTTCACGATTGCCTGGACCCCATACTCAATCTTTGCTTTGATGGAACAATTTGCTACTGAAGGAATTGTAAGTATACCATAAAATATTGTCACTGTTACTGAGAACCTAGTTCCTTTTTTGAATATTACAGGCTTTATCTGGGGTTTAAAATTAAAATAAGAATAAAGTGACACTCACTCTACGACTGGCTCACTTTACGACTAATGTTATTTCTAGCCTAAGAGCCAAGGGAGGCAATGCTCAATATAAATTCACTCTTCGCCGCAAACGCTAATATCCAGCTTAAAAAAAATATAGTATTTGCTCGACGTTAGAAGATGATGATATCTTGCTAGGAATTCTATCAAAAATGTTAAAATTTTGGAATAAGGAAAGATTTTCCTTAAGCGAAGCAAGTTATAATTAATTAGCTTCTAATAAGCGCATAACTCTTGAAAAGTTAGAGGTGAATATAGGGGTTTTTACTCAGGAACTCCTATTCGAAAGTTCTTTCAAATCAAAGTTATAACTAGTAGGATTATCAACTATTAGGATGTTGCAAAAACAAGTTTTTTGTGCCTGACAAGCAATTTATAAAGTTACAAATGTATTTTATTTTAAAGATCTCTCCGGGCACAGGAGTTATCCCAGCGCTCGTTGCCAAAAGTTCGATCTGTTATGATCCCCTAATTTACGTGGGAATGAACACTCAGGTAAATTTATTTTATTTTATCAAAACAAATAAAAAAGTTATCGAATACTTCTATTCGACGTTATTCCGCGGAGTAATACAACAAATAAAGGACCTACAAATATTATTGTATGGTTTTTACTGTGTATTTACTTTTACTTTATAAAATTTTTACTTTCTCACATTAAGTAACCTACGGTTAAGGGCAATTTCCCGCTGATCAATTGTTAACTAATATAATGGTTCTATATTTACTCCCTTTGTTCCAGTTTCGGCAAGCCATAAAACGAGTGTTTGGAGTCCATTCCAAAGGAAAGAATTCCAGATTGGATAAAGGATTCAACAACACTTTAGTTCTATCTGCACATAAATTTTCCACCTTCAATGAGGTCACCGTCCGCTATAATTCATCAGAAACAAACTTCTCAGGGACACCTAAACGATTAAAAAGTACAGGTGGCATTGATGAACAATCAGACTTCACGACGACTGATAATGTTAAAAGTCTAAAAGTCTGTGATCTTAGTACCATACAGGAAAATAAGACAATATCCGATGCAGAGAGATCTGGCGAGACTGTTTATGATGAAGATAGTTCCAGTAATAAGAAATTAGAAGTATCTGGAGAATCCTGCAAAACGGGACATGAAAAGTCACCTCTTGTCACAGGAACTGAATCTGAACGACTACTTAATACAGGATGTTCTTCAAGAAAAAGTAGTACCGCGGCTAAAGACACTCTAATTAATGTTTATGAAAACCAAATCATTGATACCTTGATTGAAGGAGAGCCGAGTGAGAGCAAAAAACTCGACCAAGATAAGATTTTTAAAGACAGCCGTTTATTTAAGAACCCGACGATCAGACATAGTTATTCTTTGGATCTAAGTAGCGATTTATGTGAAAATAAACCTAGAAAATTCTCTGTTGAAACCAAAATAGATAATATTATTCCATCGAAGAGTTTGAATAAAGGTAGGGTCATGAGTAAGTTTTTGAATTACGACTCTAAAAAAGCGCGTAATTATTTCAAAACTTATTTATGTGAACCAGACTTAACTGATAGTCAGGACAGTCAGGACGATTTATAGTTTAGAACGAGATAATTAGTTTTTGATACCATTAATTTATAAGTAGTTCAATTAACTTACAATGATGTTGATCAAAAAGTAGAAATTATTAAAACAAAACGAGTCGATTTATATTATGGTGTGATTCTGTCCATTGATATGAAAGGGTACTGTGGTGCTGTCTCCGTTATGTGAAGAATAAGGTACAGTCTTAGAAGAGACAACATTATGGATCTGTGATAAAAATAAGAGTGCCAAATTAAACTATAATAAATATCATATTTATTTATTACAACGCTGAAAACGAATTATTAGAATAAGTCATAAATAGAGATTGCATCATTCATAATCTAGTCAATCATTACATTAATATATAAAATATTTTTACAAGGAAAATAAGTAAAATTTAGCATAAATCGCATAGAGTAAATAAATTAATGTGTTCACAGGTTTTATCAATCATCAAATTCATAAATCATTGCTGCGGTGCTTTGTAATATGCAAAATATTTACCTACTCAATTGAATCAATGTGTTTCACGAAAGCCGACCTTTTGTATTTTTAATTAAATTATTAAAGTTAAAATCAGTTTATCTATTTAAATTATAATAATAGGTAATACGCGTACCTACATGTTGTTCATGTTATTTTAACACGTTAAAATGAAAATAAAATCTTACTTTTTTCTCAGGGTTTTTTGTAAAAATGTCCAACGATAAGTAATAATGCATTCATAAGTGTAGCATCAGCATCCAGCAAAAAAAACTTTATTTCCTAACTCTTTTATTAAATTACTCACAAAATTCTAAGCATTTGCGTTCATAATAAGTGTTATTGAAGGATGTAAAATTAAAAACGAATCACACAAGTGGAAAGCACAAAGTAAGTTATTTTATAAGAAATTCTCACAATTGGTGAAATTTCAGTAAATAAAAAAAATACTTATATTTTTCGTCGTTTAAATATAAGGACTAGGGTTTAAATTTAATGTTAGAAAAATATACATATATGAATTTGTCAATTATATTTTTCAACTATTAAGAAATTGTACAATCGGTACCTAATAATGTACCTATTGTTATTTATTAATTATTAAAAAGTTTTAAATGCTTATAGTTGACATATTTTGTACTGTTGTTAGTTATTTGTTAACCATTTTAAAATAAAATATAATTCTTATTAAGTCGTAATTAAGTGAATTATATCATCTTGGTCTCATTTAGGAATTTAATCTAAAGTTAACTTGTAACTTAATATCATTATTATTATTATCACTTATATTATTACTTGTTACATTATTACTTATATTTAATTCCTGTAAATGTTTAATATTTTGTATTTAATTATAATAGGCACTTTGTACAACGATTACTACAAAGATTGACTAAGGGAGCGTTTATTCATTACATAAAGCTTTTAAGATAGAATGTGGGAGGAGATTAAGTCAAATCACATGATATCTCACGACATCTCACCAGGGGAGGAGGAGGTCAAAAAATCGCTAAAATAGCCTACTAATTAATAAAGGGAACTTTAAAACAGAAGTAACTTATATTTTAATTCTATATTATTGTACATCATTAATCTTATTGGGTAATTAATATTAAAAAAAATTGCATGATTACATTTTAAGAAATTAGCATTTAGTGAGCTGTACGTAGAGTTAAAAAGCCTATTGCTCAGAAAACGTTAATAAATTAACGAAAAATACCTATATTTGTATTTTTTTCTAAATTAGATTACATTGTGTAAAAAAGATAAAATAAAATAAAACTTTTTATAAACGTTTAATAAAGTATCATAACAACATAATTTAATTTCTAAACTTTAACGTTAAGTATTTCAATGTCATTTCATTTTAGCTTCTTTAGAATACCTAATGATTGTTTAAATAAATAAAGATAAATAAAAAACTGTTTTTTGATTTATTATTCTTTTAATTACCTACCTACTTACGAAGAAGAGAAAACCATTGACTAGCTAATAAAACCATAGTTCATATTGAGACAGATTTTAAATTCAAAATTCTAAATCATTTATTTATGTAGATCAATAATACACTTATGCGCACGGAAGGATACATTCCTTGCTCTGTGCTTATGCACGTCAAACATTTTGTTTTTTAAATGTACTCTCGTTTCGTAAAGATGCTTAAGTGGTTATTGCCGCATAAATAGGTACGTACTATTTACTAGTGACAACAAAATCATATTAGGTAGTTGATTTTAAAAAACTACCTACACAAGGAACTACATAATCTTAGGAAGAAATACTATCGGATAGCAACACTGTTTTTGAAATTGGATCGATTGCTTACTGGGTGAAAATTATTTAAAATGACCAATTCGACATTTA
>LGAG01000021.1:10507-47007 GCA_001278395.1 Lerema accius
AATAAAATATGTATGGCCCATTGGTTACCATGCAGGATTCGATTCCTAGTGTAGGAAAAATTTCAATGATTAAATTATTGTTCGTGTGTGAGTGTGTTCTTCTATGTGTGATGTCTATGGCACCTTAGAACAAATCTTAGTAAGGGGATAGCCCCATACACTCACTAGCTTAAGAATAATAATGAATAATCAATAAATTCAATTTCATACTAACCTGTAATGTTTTAAGCTTACTGGACGCTTCAACCACCGCACTTTCCGTTGGCGTTAACTTTTGCTTCAATAAACGTAGTTCAACTTCAAGTGCCTTTTTTTGTTCATCTCCTAAAAAGTATTAACTATTGTCACTAAAAGAATTTACTAGGATATCTAGTACCTACTTATAAATGTTATTTATATAACCAAAAACGTTCATTAACCAAAGATGACTTTGTACAGAAATACTTAAATTCGTATTTCAATCATAATTAGGTACCTAGGTACATTAAATGATAAAAAATCTACCATACCTTCAAGTCTTAATTTTTCCAAATCTGACAATGTAAGCAACTCCTCCTTCATAGCTTGTGTCTTCTCTGGCAATGTGTGCAGTTCCGTTGCCAGGCGTTCACGCGTGGCTTCAGCCTGTATGTCAATAATAAATTATACAGTTAGTTAATACTAGACTGAAACTTATAGGCACAAACAAAATAGAGATATACGGGAACTTACTAGAAAAAAAAAAACAAATCCGAAGCCCTAAAATTAGAGGGTAAAAATAATGAAAAAATTATAGCATATCTGACACTCAATATAAAACGAATAGAATACCACCTTTCATATTGAAATCGGACGCACCGATTAGACTTTAGAGCGTGCTAAATAAATTACCATACTTACAAACGCCCCTCCTTGCTCAGTTCGGTACAATTAATGGTGATATTACAAAATTGTAATAAGACTAATAAGTCGACATGTAGGTATTTAACCCATTGTTCGGTATTTGTATAATCTGTGCAAGTTGCACTATTCGATCCGGCAATACTTTCGCCATTAACAAATGTTGTGCATTAATTTGGTTTCTACCTCCTTGTTTTTCGTTATTTTCGTGCGCGAGCGGCGACAGCTTCCCGCGCTTACATACCAGTCGAAAAAACGCAGCCGAATCGATCAGTCGGTGTCATCTTCGTTTCCGCGTTTTCGTATGAATGTGTCGAAATTATTCGTACTGTTCGCTGTTCGTTTGCAAGTGCCCAGTTTCGTTAAAGTGTGCCTGCAACTCCCTATTTTCGACACCCTACGTGAAGTTGGAAGACCATTTGGCGAGGAAGCAACTACCATCTCGGCGCCGAGTTCGCAGACGCCACGCAACGGAATTAAGGTTGGTGGATTCCCTTTTTGGCGCATGCATTTTTGATTGTGATTTGTATTGCCCGGAAAGAATCGTTCGATTTTCAAACATACAGTCGACTACTCATATCTACCAACCCCGTTTTTGTCCTGAGCATAAAACAAACAAATAAGTACCTACTTGACTTCGCGAGTATTACGAGCCCGGTTCAAAAGTGACAAAACTTAAATTCCTCAACACCCATACCTTTTTTAAATTGGCCTGAAACCTTTCATAATCCTTCATCAAAGTTTCGACGGACTTTTTGCTGTCATCATACGACGACGTATAACCATCCCGTTGCTTTAGAGAGTCTATCTCGCTTAAATCTTGGTCGATGTTAGCGCTGCTATGTTCTAAAGCGAATATTATGTCTTTTTCCAATTGATCTATCTTCTCGTGTTCCTTTTTAAGGTTCTCTTCGTATGTCGACAGGAAAGAGTCCATTGTTTCTTCTCTCTTCTTTAACTCGCGGTACTTTTGGTGACGCTCCGAGTTGCCTTCTTCGAGGTCCTGGGTTTAGAGTAATAAAATAAATAGCTTACAGTGTAATAGATGTAAATAACATGTAAATAATATAGGTAATTAATTAACGGTTACTAAAATGGTTTTTGACTACTAGTTTAGAAACAAAATATAGGTTCTTACTTGTTCAGCCTGCTCAATCAATTCTTTCACCTTCCTTATTTGTTCCTTCAAGCTTGCGGCATTGCTGTCCAATGATGCTATAGCAGCATTATCTTCACGAACCTGGTAAATAGGTATTTATTAACATTTAGTAGGAATTAGCCAGCTAATCTTTGGGCTTGTCTTTAAATTGATAAAACAATTTTTTCAATTAGCTGATGGCATGTTGGAAAAATGTGACCGTAGATAGGCATTGCATTATCGTAAAGGGATCAGATAATTCCTAAGACAAACTATAATAATTTGGCTTTGGCTTTATTCACATACCTGTAATAACAATTTCTCTCTTTCCTCTTGTGGGTCTAAGCGATTACTAATTTCATTTTTCAAATTATCCCGCTTTTCTTCAACCTCTGCAAGCCTTCGATGCAGCTCTAGTAGGTGCATTTTTACCTGCAGTTATTCAAAGTTGTAATTTTATATTCCATTATATCTGAAGGACAAAACCTTTTATTATCAAGTAAACTACCACAACCATTCTGAATAGAGCGCATGACAAACAAGGGATGACATCTATTGGTAAATTACTTTGTACCTGCGATCCAGATATCTCCTTAGTAAATTCATTTTTCTCTTTATTGAATAGTTCAATCTGGCTTCTAGCTTGCTCTACTTCGTCTCTTAAGGCCGCTGCAGTGCCTTCCAGTTGACTGTACTGGTCTTTCTGTTCTTGCGTCATTTCTGCTAGCAACTTCGATATTGTTGATCGCTCCTGTGAATACAATAATGTTATTAATGACTAATTAATAACTCGTCATTCTGTGAGTGGTAAAATTGTGTAGGTACTAACGAAATTCTCGAAATCTTCAAGTAACTTTGGAAATATTTTTTTCAATTTGCTTGCAATGAAGTCAATTACCGCAGAATTTGATTTGATGGCTTTGTACCTACAAATCTGCCTAGAATTCCTACCTTATCCACCTGTTCCCTGAGTTGTCTTAATTGGTTCTCCTTTCGTTGTTTCTCTAAAAATACAAGTTCAACTTCTTCTTGAAGTTTCTTGTTACTGGCTTCTAGCTCCTTTGTTTGTTCTTCTACAGATTGCCTCGTAGCTTCTCCATTTACAATTCGAATTGCAGTATTATAGTCAGCTAGTCGACCTTGTAAATCTATAAAAAAATATTTATAAAAAACCTAAATTAAACGTAATTTATTGCAACCGCTCTGTTCTAAATTGCTAAGATTTTTGTTCACTATGCATGAAAATTAAGTACCTATTACATTCCTTATAGAACGTATTAGGTACTACTTCTGAGGACTGAAATAGAAGCCCTAAATATACTACCCTGACAGATTTGCGGAATGATTAGTAGGAAAACCAAGAGTGGCAAGTTTAATCGCTTTAAGTCGCTTCTTTCTGTCCACATTAAAGATGAAAGGTGTAACGTATACCTGTCAACTCCTGCGCAAGCTCCCTTACTCTCTTCTCGTAATGTTTTTTCGCTGATTTCTCCCTCTCCCCTGCCTCTGCTTGCTCGCTGAGTCTGGCGATCTCCGCTTTCATTTCTCTTACTTTAACTTGCATCAGCTCTTCCCAGTATCTTTTATCCTGCAGTTGACGAGTGCGGAACCCACGTGCAGTTCCTGTTCGAAGCCCTGATATTCCTTGCTGGGTTATCGGTCGGTCGATCTGAAAGTGGTAGATAGGTTTTTAACGTGAACATAGGTCATCGTTGGTTACAAGCTTTTTATAATTTTTTATATTAATCTACTAGTTCTAATATCTCCTTTTACCATTTAAATGGTAGTAGCAAAAAAAATCTGATTTACTCTCCCGTCTTTTAAATTTAACATGGGAGGGTAATTTAAATTGCTTAAATTTACTGTTGTTTTTTTGTAAATTACCATAGAGAAACCAGTCATCGCCGTGGGTTGTCGCCCAGCAGTGGGCGGGGCTGGGCCAAATCCCGCGGTAGACAGTCGAGAAGCGGTGTTGCCCCTGTACGCTGAATTAGGTCTCATTGTACCGCTTCTGTAAAATCAGAAAGAGTTCTCCGATCTCCGAAAGTCTGCTTGTGTGTTCGCCTTAGGTCTGGCTCAGAGCTCCATAGAACCTTACAGTTAAACTCAAGCTTCGAGAAAAGATGGTTACGGCCGTACCGCTTTTTTGCTCGACTTGGCGGCGACACTACCGTGCCCCCAGATACTTTTTTTATTTGTTGCTTATGTTTCGTTTCACAAGCATTCCCCAGTCAAAAAAAAATTTGGTCAAATCTGAAGCAACCTATTGATGACAGCTGTATGATTATGGGTCTTATTAATATTTGGTTGGCAACGTGTCGGTAATTCTCGTACTTTTCCCATGGTTAATAGAAAATTTAAAATAGAAATTCTAAAATAGAAATTTCCTAAAGAAAGCATTCTACGATTATTTCTATTGATAAAATTCATTCCTTTATTACATAGATATAATGCAAAACATTTGAATTATTTTGTTATCTAAAAAACTAGCGACCCGCACAGGGATCACATGGGTGAAATTCAGAATTATTGTATAGATTAAAACAAAAATAGAGCCTATATAAACGAAAATCATATAATACAGAAAAGAGCTGATAATAATATATGTCATATGCGCGCTTGGCATAAGGTTTCGATAATGACCCAATTAGGTTTTGTTAGTAAAATAAGACGGCAAATAATTATAGTAAAGGACGCTTGCAATGTAAAGCGGAACACTTCTTTTGGTTTAAAAAAGACACAACATAGGTAGAACTCAATTATAAAACATCATAGGCATAGAATAGAGCAATGCCTTCAAGTATACAAGGAACATACCTCGAAAGAGCAGACCCACTGTTGGTATATTCACGGAAACCCCGTCTAGATACTGGTCTAGGTGCGCCTGGTCGTCTAGTGCCGCCTGACCTCTCCGCACTACTGCCTTCAGAAAAATCCATATTACCCTTGTTAACTTTTTCACTCCTAATTAAAATACATTAAAATAATTTTCCCCTGGCTATCGTTCACGCGCACTACCATTGTTGTTTATTCGTTACCATGACAACGGCAACGCCATGACGCCATACATGACGTATAGATGCCACTTATGCCATTTTTCGTTATTCGTCGCTTGATCATCGCAGAACATAAAATAGCTACAATAGATAAAATAATATAATGATGTTCTGTCTTTAGTTTGGACAGTCAATATGCTGTATTCTGAGTACATTGTGCTTGAATGTTCTACTCACGATAACTAGAATTACCCTCCGCAACTCACTGGTTTCGATGCCGACTTGCGATTATGTTTTATATCTGTTTTATATTTATCTGTAGCTCTACTAAATTGGTGTATGAAGTTATAACAATATTATCACGTTGATATAGGCTCAGAACATGCATATATGAAATATAGAACAGACAGCAGGAATATTGCTTTTAAAAAAACCTGTTCTCGGTCGTTGTGTGTTGTCCATTGCTTCCGACACTAGGAAAAAACTGGAGGAAAAAACTTCCAGTTCTCTTTTTAAAACAAAGGTTGATTTTTACAACGTTAATTGCAGTTAGACTTACAAAATCCTGTGAACTCATTCTGCGTCCTGTAGAAAAAGCTGGGTGTCTATCAACCTCATGATTCCTAAATTAATAACTCCTTTCTGTTCGTGGCATCAAATTCAATGCATTGGTTGGTGCATAAGTACCTACTTTTCTGTTTTGTAAAATACCAGCGTCAAATGGTATATCAGTACTCGTGTACTTTCCGTTAAGTATTAGTAGTTTTCAAAGGTAATTTCACGCTAATAATGATTTTAGTACCCTTAATTTTATATTTTTAAATAACAGCTATACTATGAAGTATTGTTTGTTAAGTATTGCAGTGTTATTATAATGTTATAATCATCATGTAATGTTATACAATATAAATGCGAATAAAAAAATACTGCAGGGTCTGCAGGTGTAAGACAAAAATATGCAATTTAGTTTATATCACTTTGTGTTTGTAATTAATATTATGGTGCTGGATATCCAAGGGATAAAATTCTTTTCATTTCACAACAATCGCAAACGTCTTGTGAAAATGAGATCATCAACCACAGAAAGTTACAAAAACATCCATACAGGATGGATTACTCAAAAATTGGATCATTTTGATTCACAAGAAACCCGACGATGGAAGATGAGGTTTTTTATGAGGTTAGATTTTTGGAAGAAAAATGGTCCGATTTATGTTATATTAGGTGGTGAAGCTGAAACTCATCCCGATTATATATCAGATGGATTGTTGGTATTTGAAATGGCGAAAAAGACTAAAGGTGCAGTTTTCATGACAGAGCACAGATACTACGGTGAAAGTCAGCCTTTTAAAAATCGTGATGTGGAAACAATGAAGTATTTGACGACTCCTCAAACTTTAGCTGATAATGCGAAACTAATAAGAAATATCAAAAAGATTAAAAAATTTGAACGTTCAAAAGTAGTAGTTATTGGCGCCTCGTATTCTGGTAATTTAGCTGCGTGGATGAGACTAGTCTATCCTAATTTAGTTGATGCAGCTATAGCTAGTAGTGCTCCAGTTCTAGCTAAAAGAGATTTTTATGAAGGCTTTGAAGTGATCAATAATGATTACAAAAAATATGGAACTCCACATTGCTTAGCAGATATTCGAAGCATATTTCATAGGTACGATAGATTATTTAAAACGAAGAAAGGAATTAAACGACTCAAAAAAGAAGAGAATATTTGCGAGGACACTAATATGACTAAGCCTGAAAACAAAATGGTATTCTTCTTAGCTAAAATAGATCCATTTTTTGGTGTTGTTCAAGATGGTAATATTTCTTTAATTCATTTTCATTGTAAAATAATAAATAGAACACATAAAATAAAATATATTATAGATAAGACAGACTCGGAACAGTATTGGTTTGAAAAAGGAAACTGTAATGCATATGATTTTAATAGATTAGCCAAAGCATTTTATGAAGATAAAGATGAATATCCTTGGGTTTATCAGACTTGTACTGAATACGGTTACTTCTTTTCGACTACATCTGATAATCAACCGTTTACTAAAAATATGCCTGTTGAAATTTTTGATAAATTTTGCACAGCCTTATATGGTGAAAGTTTTGACAAAGAGAGAATTATTGCCGGTATCAGGAAAACTAACCAGATGTATGGAGGACGTTATCCGAATGTGACTCGAGTCGTTTTTGTTAACGGTGAGCTTGATCCATGGAGTTCCCTAAGCGTTTTAAAAGATATTTCTCCTGAAACTCCTGCAATTATTATTCCGAAAGCATCACATTGTAATGATATGATAATCGAAGATTATGATTCTGAAGAAGTAAAAAAAGCGAGGACCCATATCAAATACTTAATAAGAAAATGGATAACGGCCCCTGTGCGTCGTCTTACATTTGAGTTTAGTGTAAATATTAATGTATGTAAGAACTGTTAAAATATAAAAAAGCCATACATGGCTTCTGCAGTGGACATTGCATCTTATTTATTATTAAAGAACTCTAGTAACTATTAGCTTTTTGTTATCTTTGTTAAGTTTAAGAGCGACCATTGTGGTGCATGTTTATTTTCTCTGATTAAAAAAGAACCACAGAGCAATAAGTATAGGATGTTAGAAGTTCAAATAATTCTTTGTACCTATCTTTAGGAGCACGGAATAGTGGTAATTAAGGTTCTTCTATTCTTTGGTTTTTGTCCATTTCTTGATATGACAATATAATTCGCGTAGAATCCTATTAAAATTATTAACACTAAGTATGCCTTGTAAGATTTTGTATTTATTTTTTCTTGACTTAAAATTTTAAACCTGGAGTCTGCGTCTGGATTAAAATAAAGACTTCCCTCAATCTGTGCTCTTTTAAATAACCATCTTCTAAGCAAGATTAATGAATTGGGCTTAACGAAAATTAGTTGTTTATTAGGACTTTGGTGCAATTGTGGTGACTTACATAAATAAATACGACTATGGACTATTGCATTTATACATGAAAATAACACACAAGGTTTATTCTTTAAACGATAATTTTTAAACTAGGGCGATTGAAATTAATAGTCTTTTCATAAACGCAATATTTTTTTCATTTTGGTGACAAAATCAGTTTATATTCGCAATTACGAGGAAATTTGATGAATCGTAGATGTTGCCTAGGCATATGATGTCACAATAAACTAAGTAACTTTATTGTTGAGGGGGTCCCACGACTTCATATATTGAGTATTAATAGGTAACCCAATAATAGAGTAATTAAAGTAAAAATGCAAGAATTTGTCAACATGCTTGTAATGATAAAGTGCAATGTTATGTTCGAGTGCTTCACATAACATCCTCGATAGCACTGCATTCTTATGATTTGCCTATACTTTATATACTGTTCTTGATACTATACAAGCATTACCTTTAAGTACCTTTGAGACATTATACAGGCACATCGCGTGTTGATTATTGAAGATGTATTTCAAGTTCAATATATTATTATTTCTACTACATTTATTAGGAGCACAATGTTTCAATATTTTTAGCTTAAACAACGCCTTTCAACGTTTGGTGAAACAATTTGAATCTTTGGGCATATCGGTAAGTGATGACGTCGACACTAAATGGATAGACCAGAGTTTAGATCACTTTGATTCTACCAATACTCGTACTTGGAAAATGAGGTATTTTCAAAGATTAGATTACTGGCAACCAAACGGTCCGATATATTTATTTATTGGTGGCGAAGCTGAAGCAAATCCAGCGTTCCTTTCAGCGGGCATAATATGTGATTTGGCAGCAGAGACAAATGGTGCAATGTTTATGTCCGAACATAGATACTATGGCCAGAGTAAACCCGTTGAAGACTATTCAAATGTAGAAGATATGAAGTATTTGACGGCAGCGCAAGCTCTAGCCGATATTGCGACGTTATTAGAAAGTATTAAGAAAAATGACTTATACAAGAACTCGAAAATCGTCGTTATTGGCGGTTCATATCCTGGTAATTTAGCTGCATGGATGAGGTTAGAGTATCCTAACCTAGTAAATGCGGCAATATCAAGTAGTGGTCCTGTTGAAGCTAAGAGGGACTTTTCTGAATATCTTGAAATTGTCAGTAGAGATTTCGAAAACTACGGAACGTCCGGATGCTTGGACAACATAAAAAATAAGTTTCAACGATATGACTCGTTATTTCAATCGAGTGACGGAATAGAACAACTTAAAAAAGATGAGAATATTTGTGAGAACAATGACATGACGAAGCCAGAAAATAAAGATTTCTTCTTCTTTGTAAAGGCTGCCTTTTTTATGGAGACTGTTCAGTATGCTACTGTACAAAGTATTCAAGATTGTTGTTCGAAATTAAGTAAAACAGATAACGTGCCTGTTCAAATAAATGGTGACCAATATTTATTGAACGGGCCAGGAGGCTGTAGCAATTATGAATTTGACAATTTTGTAAATTATGTTCGCCAATCAGACCATAACATGTGGAGTTGGTTTTACCAGACTTGTACTGAATTTGGCTATTTTCAAAGCACTACTTCTAATAACCAGCCGTTTACTGCTAACATTCCAGTAGAATGGTATGATAAAACGTGCACGGCACTATTTGGTGAAGGTTTTAATAAAGATAAAGTTGAAAATGGTGTCAAAGAAACCAATGGGTTGTATGGAGGGAAATCCCCTAACGTAACAGAAGTGGTGTTTGTAAATGGTGATTTAGATCCTTGGAGTGCATTGAGTATCTTAAAAGATGTTTCAGATGACGCACCTGCGATTTATATTCCAAAGTCATCACATTGTGCGGTTTTGTATCCTAAAAATGATCAAGATCCTGATGAATTAAAGGAAGGGAAGGAACATACTAGAGAACTTATAAAAAAATGGATAATGTAGATGATTTTCCCAGCAATGATTAATCATATCATTGACAACGAATATGCATTCTTATTGGAATTTTAATAAATATTATTCTACTTATTGGTTTTATTGGGCAATTTTTGTTTGATTTATTATTTTTCATATTTTTATGATGGAAGTGAAAACTTACGTTAATGTTGATTGTTTGTCGTGTTGCAGTCGTAAAGGTATAAGCAGTGATAGCCTAGTGGTTAGAACATTGGTCTCTCGAACGGGAGATCCCGGGTTCAAACCCCACGGCACGCACCTCTAATTTAAAAAAGTTATGTGCGTATTAGATACTAATTATCACTTGCTACGGTGAAGGAAAACATCGTGAGGAAACCTGCACGCCTGAGAGTTCTCCATAAAGTTCTCAAAGGTGTGTGAAGTCTGCCAATCCGCACTAGGCCAGCGTGGTGGACTATGGCCTGCACCCCTCACACTGTGAGAGGAGACCCGAGCCCAGCAGTGGGACAGTTATGGGTTGTAATGATGATGATGATGAGTCGTAAAGACAATAGGCAATGCCAATCATCCAAATTTTAAAAGCCGCATTATACTAAGGTAAAATAACTATTATTCTATATCCAACAGAAAGACCAAATTAAACGCGTCTACTTATTTTTTACCTAATACCTAAAAATACCTAGTTTTCATACGTTTGTTCAAATGATCGTTTCTACTAGGTATACCAAATTAGAAGCCTATTCAAACAAAAAAAATACATATTCATATTACGAAAGAGTCCACTAAAACTTTACTTATAATTTATATCATAGAAGTAGTTATAATAATAATAGTAACACTATTATCTGCCAATCGTCATGATATATGATTAAAGGTTTTTTGATAGGACGACATCACTATAACAAAGAAAATATTATAAAGCCAGCTATAATTATACTGAATTAATAAATTAGTTTCTAGGCAGATTTTAAAATTTGTGACTTCTATATTTTTAGTGTTACTCGATAATGGATTAATTAAAGTAAAAATGCAAGAATTCGCCTGCATGTTTAAATTAAGTTCAAGTGCTTCACATTATACTGTCGATAACACTGCATATTACATGGTTTACCTTCATTTTAAATACTGTTCTTGATATTCAACATGCATTTAGTACCCTCAGAATCATCATTCAGGCATAGTGCGTGTTGGTTAACGAAGATGTATTTTAAATCCAATACATTGTTAATTGTATTTAATTTATTAGCAGTACAAAGTGTTGATTTTTTTGGCATAAATAATGGATATCGTCGCTTAGTAAAAGAAATTAAATCTATAGCCATAATGGCAGGTGCACCGATCTTCACTCGGTGGATAGACCAGAAATTGGATCACTTTGATTCTAACGAAACTCGTACTTGGAAAATGAGGTATTATGAAAGATTAGACTACTGGCGACCAAATGGTCCAATATATTTGTTTATGGGCGGCGAATCTCCAGCAGAACCAGGGTTTCTTGCAACTGGCATAGTATATGATTTGGCAAAAGAGACACACGGTGCAATGTATATGTCAGAACATAGATACTATGGCAAGAGTCAACCTGTTGATAGGTCAAATATGGAGGATCTAAAGTTTTTGAGCGCCATGCAAGCTTTAGCTGACAATGCTATATTATTGAAAAGTATCAAGAAAAATATTTTATTCAAAAAATCTAAAGTGGTCGTCGTTGGTGGTTCGTATTCAGGTAATTTAGCTGCATGGATGAGGTTAGAGTACCCTAACCTGGTAAATGCGGCCATAGCAAGTAGTGGTCCTGTTGAAGCCAAGAGAGACTTTTATGAATATCTTGAAGTTGTTAATAAAGATTACGAACAGTACGGAACGCCCGAATGCTTGGAAAATGTACAGAAAATTTTTCAACAATATGATTTGTCATTTCAATCGAATGAAGGTATAAAGCAACTTAAAGAAAATGAGAATATTTGTGAAGAAACAGACATGACAAAGCCAGAGAATAAACAATTGTTCTTTTTGTCGAAAGCATCAAACTTTATGAGCAATGCTCAATATGGTACTGTTCAAAGTATTAGAAATCATTGTTCTAAAATAAATAAAACAAATGGCATGCTTGATCAAGAAACAAATGATGAACAGTATTATTGGAACGAGAAGCGAGACTGTTACGACTATGACTTCAACAATATGATAAAAGAGTATCGAGAAAAAGAGAATGACTGGATTTTGTGCTGGACTTATCAGACTTGTACTGAATTTGGCTATTTTCAAAGCACTAGTTCTAATAACCAGCCGTTCACTGCAAACATTCCAGTTGAATGGTATGATAAACTATGCACAGCACTATTTGGTGAAGGTTTTAATAAAGACAGAGTTGATACTGGTGTAAATAAAATCAATGAGATGTATGGAGGGAAATTTCCTAAGGTAACAGAAGTGGTGTTTGTGAATGGCGAGTTGGATCCTTGGAGTGCATTGGGTATCTTAGAAGACATTTCATACAAGGCACCTGCGATTTATATTCCAAGGTCATCGCATTGTAGAGATTTATTTTCGAACAGTAATGAAGATCACGAAGAATTAAAGGAAGCTAGGAAAGATATTAAATATCTTATAAAAAGATGGATAGGTGCAGATGATTATATCAAAAATAATATGAATGATTAATGACAAATATGACACTAAGCTGAGATTTTTATTTACTTATTTTTTGTTTTTATGAAGATTCTTTCGCTTGAAGAGTTACGTAACTGACGGCATAATTTCGTGTCGCAGTGTAACTAAAATAGATAAGATTAACGTTAACATTTTTAATTTTTTTTTATAGTTTTGGTATTATTATTAATAAATCAATATCTATCATAAAGTAGGTGAATGAAATAAATGCACAATATTAAAAATAATTCATATTTTATTCATACACATTTCCTTAAAATAGGTTACTCGATAACCAACACCCGACGATATACAAAGGGGATGTTGATGTAATAATAACATATTTAATTATTATATTAAAAGCACAGTTGGCAACACAGTTTGATATGGATGTATGAATGTTTATGTAACATTTATTATCATTAATGTATTTATGTACGAGTGTCCTACTTATATAACTTAAAAAACGACGAATAATAAAATTTTCGAAAAATATTGTTTTTTCCTCAAATAGTCTTGCCAACTTTACCAAAATCTTGTAACATGATTAATTTATTGAAATAAATGGAACGTATAAAATTCGATTGTCACGTGAATTATTCAGATTCGTATATCAAATGCGTTTTTCTGTAATTATATTATACAATTTAAAATCGACTTTTCTAGTTCATACGTCAGTTGGCAGTGTTGTTTTCATAGTTTTATTTGAATACGTATCTACAAAATTATTATTAATAATACGTGTGATACAAATGGTAACCTGCGTAGCACCTCCAAACTCGAATTTCCAATTAGAAATTTTCTACTGAAAGCACACCAAATAATTAAAATAATTCCTAAAAGAACTATCCTAATCAGTGTAGCCCTATTATTAATTAATCTAAATTATAATAATATATAATTACAATATTATTATTAGTTATATGTAAATAGATATTTTTATTTGATAATGTTCTAAATATTTTTACACTACAATGGTTACCTATTTTTAAAGGTTTCGATAATGATGTTGATACGCTAACTTTGATCTAGTAAAAAAATATAAGTATCTTAAAAAAGATATACACAAAATTTATGTTTAATAAACCATAAAAATCAGTATAAATTGTACAAAAACTAACTAAGTTCTAGAAAATAATATTATAATTAATTGAGTATTGATAAAGTTACATGAAATATTAGGGAATAAGATACGATGATTATTATTACTAAAAGATATTTCACATGAAAAGTATTTACAACAGATAAAAAAAATAATCATTACCGATGGTGATAATAATAATAATCAATTGTGATAACCATTTTTGTAATAGTGTTAATTTGTGTTATTTTTATACAGTAGTTTTCTTTTTTAGTAATGATTTTACAGATCAGATTATTGATTTTTTCATTACGTAAATCCAAATTATTTCCAACCCTGTCATGACTAGGATTGACACCTAAAATTAAATAAAGAAAAAAAGTAGATAAACATAGTTCTGCTATTCAAGTCAAGTACGAGTATGTACAATTTTTATACATTGCAATTATTTAGATAAAGCTAGTTTCTTCCACATGATTTTTACATACATGTGAACCGCTTTTTTTGCTCGACTTGGCGGGGGCATTACCGTTCCCCCAAATAGATCTTTACATGAGAAAATTTCTCAAACTTTTCCTAGGTTCCTAGCGATCCACGCTTTTAACCATTCAACAAATTTAATTAATTACACGTCGTTCAAAAATAGACCTTATGTACGTAACTGTAAGTTCCAAAATTCAAACAGCAGAACTATGGTCTAATATAATGAACACTGATTAAAGTTAAATATATTGGCAGTGATTACGTCACTAAACTACTTAAAACTTGTTTATACACACACACATTTATGTTTATATCTAGCGATTACTCTGGTAATACGGATAGGTATATCGATTAATTAAATTACATCAGAGTATAAAAAAGCTTAGAAAATCGAATACACTTGGTAATATGGAAGCTTAGTCTGTTACGGTACAGACTACTTAAATCCGCGCTCAAGCAAAGTTCATTGATTACCTATAAATTCTTTGCAATCGAACAAATTCATCGAACTACGTACTAGTCATAATTTACAGCGCATGTATGTACAGCCTAGAATACAGTCACATCGATACCATAATAAGTCCAATTTCAAATTAGGCTTAACTAGATCTTATCGACGTAACTGTATCCTTGTTTATGCTAAATTGAGTCCTATGATATTGGAAAAGAAGCGAGTTTAGTCCCATTCTCCGATGAACATATGGCGTGCGTTGGGTGCTGGTGGCGGCGGGAACCCGCGGCCTGGAAGCGGTAGGCGGCCATACAATGCATACGGGTCGTAATGGTCTCCATCTGTAATTAACATAGTACACAAAACATAATTAGTATTTAACGATTAACAATTATGGACCTAACTGAAACGCGATTTAGAAACGACTTTGGAACGCAAATGTGGCGTTTATGTTATTTGGCAATGTTATTGCGTTATGTCTCATATTTTGTGGGACTGTGGGTGCATATTGTAATTTTTTCTTTAAATATTATTAGGTAAAATTCGTTAATTTTTATGACTTTAATCGAGTGCCTTTAGAATATGTCAGCAAGAGTAACGTCGTCCTTGTGCATGTAGGTATTTATAAGGGAGTTATATTACTTCGATTTCGTGAGATCCAAGGAATCGTATTAACATTTAGATTGTTGTTGTACTTAAACAATTACGCGATAAACCTTTTGATAAAGAACGCAAACAAGATTGAATAACTTGGGCTATCCCATTAGCCTAGTTATGATAATATGATAAAAACTCCGAAAGAATTACTACTAGGATGAAGCGAAGCTCGCAATGGTCAAATCCAGTAGCAGTCCAGGGCCACTGTAATCAAACGATGGGTGCAAGAAAAAAAACAGAAAATTCTAGAAACAATCCGATGAGTAAGAAAGGTGATAGGAACACAGAAGTGTGAAAGAGTTACCGAAGCGAGAGGCGTGCTACCAAGCGAAGCGAGAATAACAGAAAGGTAAATACCAAGGTTGGAGCGAAGAGCCTTCGCGGTAACAAAGTGCGAGGTTAGTGTACTAGCGGGGCTGCTGGATCACCAAAGGCAGCAGTTTTCGATCCCTGTCAGGATAGAATTGGTACATGAGTTTTTCCTTTCTCGGAGGACGCTCGTACGCACCGATTCCGCTCTCGTAGGACCGGGCGTGCCATAATGCTGCTTGCGGCATCGGTGCATGGGCGAATGGAGGCATGTGGCCTGGGAAGGGCCCTGGGTGAGCGTGGGCCACGCTGTAACGCTTGCTGGGGACCGGCGTCTCCTTCAGAGTGAGACGCTCCGTCATCGCTGGGAGCACATGCTTGCCGTTCGCCTTCACGAAGTTCGGGACACGCGCCCGCAGACCGCAGTAGTAGGGATCATCTGAAATCAAATTGTTTAGAATGTTTTACGTCTAAATTGTATCGTTGATGTAACTTCACATATTTGATACGATGTCGAATATGAGTAACTTTAGTAGTACAAGTGCGAATTTGTGACAAAAAAAGGGAAAGTTTTGTGCCCAAAAAATATTTTATTATTTCTTTACTGTCATGGATTGCGTTTGATTTATTTTGTTCTTCCGAAGTCCTTGTACTAATAATAATCTGAATAAAACAAGAAGTGTTACTGCACATACTACTTCATGTATAAACAAATGAAGGCAACGAATTTCACACATTTTTAAATCTATTCGTCATCGCCAAGCCAGGGTCGTTTTAACTCTTATTACCTTGGCATACGGTTAACATTGACAATTCATTTATACCGTGTTGATAATAACAATGTGATTTAGTTTGATATGCCAATGTTACATGGTTAAATCATTCAATGTGACCAAATCGAATCACGTAGCCATAAAAGTGAACTAATAAAAGTACAGCAAATTAAATTAGACCACATAAACCATTTTATATTACAATCAATTAAGTATAACGATTTATAAAAAAGTTATACTTTTTTTTTCGACAACTTAAAAATGTGTTCGCTAGTTTTAGCTCCGTAAGCACTTGTGCTTAGTCGAACAAAGTTTCGGAGTACCTACATCGGAATCGAAACACGTCTCGATTCGAAATATATCGACTAACACGTTCCAATGTTCCCGTCATCGCATAATTCTAATCGTGTATTTGTACTCGATTTACATAACATATCGCGATCTATTTCGCCGTACGCTGTACACTGTACATTCGCCAAGACGCGTGCGACGTATTCCGTACCATGTTCCGCATCCTACACGTTCCAAATAGCGTCAATTCAAATATCAAGGATATGCCGAAATGCCAGCTAGAGGTTGCGAAACGGTGCATTGTCTCTGCATAACCTCTGCTCCGAGTTTTGACGGTAGACGACCGTCAAAATAGAACGTGTGAGAGTGAACCGAATACGTCATCACTAATTTTTGCAAACGCACACATACTCAAATCCATGCTTATGTTATTGTACAATGGTGACTAGGTGCTGATCTAAGCACGATGATCATTAGTTAAAAGTGAAATGAATGTGTCCATGTTAGAAACAAATTTATTTTAGAAAAAAAAGCTGTTTGATACACTGTTTACATAGACACGTCACATACTCAGACAGAGGGCGCGTTTACAGATGATAATAATGCTGACATTGATAGCCAAATCAGTCTAAGTATAGTTTGACATGATGAGCTATGGTCGAATCTTGATGATAGAAAAAATCCTTTAGTTCACGTAAAGATAGCAAAATAACCAGACTTGCTAGATAACCCGCAGATGATGCCTCCTAAAAAAATAGTAATATATATAGCAGTCCACTTTTCTACCTAGACGCATCCCCACTTACCATCAGGGGAAGGTGGTCAGGCATTAACTTCATGACATAAAAAAACCAAACTATCTTATATTATTTTTGGGAGTGTGGTCAAGTAGGTATCAACTTATACATAATTATGACTTAAAAACACAACTATCTAATATTATTTTTACGGTCAGTGTGCCACATCCTACGTATGGGTGCGAATCGTGTCACGAAACAACGACAGATTGTAGTTCGTGGGTCACTTCGACCTTGTCTCGTAGTGTTTTTTATTTTAAAGTCACGATACCTTTTAATAACAAGATCCGTAAAGAAAACAAAGAGTATGGTATGCGGTAGAGACTTCGAAATCTTCTAGATAAAAGCTAAATTTTTCAATAAACGCACACGCACATATTCTCCTTGTGTTTTGGACACACCTATACAGTTAAGTCCGAAAAGTTCAAATTTTTTAATCAATCTAGCATAAAAAATACGCCTGATCAACTGGAAAGCAAACCCGGGACTCTAGCGACTGAAGATTACTGTTGATTCTGTGACAAAGTTATAAAAGAATCAAACCTAAAAAGTAGTCCGTATTAGTCACTACTTGCTCAGGCAATTGCTGCCAACTTAAAACAATTTGTTAACCTCATTTTATAGCAGTTAATAATTTTTAATTTACCGCTGAGTAGTTCCATAATTTATATATTTTAACAACTTAATACCAATGTATTTATGTCTACGTGTAAGTGGGTATAATAACGTACGTATCTAATCGCAGGTGACTGCCTTCTTTATTGCCTCAGGTAAATTTTTATTTACAATTCCGAGCATGTTTGCGAAAATTCTTAGGATTTAGAATATTGTATTCACGTTAGGAAATATTCAAGTGAACAAGAGCCCATATTTCAGAGGTGGTGATATAAATCTGCGCAGGGACAACAAGCTTATGAATGATGGTCTCGCAAGCCATATTGATATGGCAGTTCACACTTGCGACATCGACTGTTGTAAATTACGTTTCGGACATATAAATCCTTGTATTGTCACACTGGCGTGCTGCTAGGGCTGTTACAAATAATAAAATTTTGCGATGGTGATGAATATTTTTTTAGGATCAAATTTTGTTATTTAATGGAATATTTTAGATGCTATTTTGTACGTCGTTAAGAAGTCGTATTAGCATTCACTGTAGCGTCAGGTGATTATGTATACCCGATATCGGTTACTTACAAGAACTACTCGTATATACACGTGGTAACCTATGCGTCATTCCTACTCACATTTTATAACTAAACAATTATGCGAGTAAATGAGTGATTTTAATTAGGCAATGAAATCTACGATAGTTTCATTGTTTGCGTCATATTAGGTAATAGCGGACGAACGTAGTAACGTTTACAACCCTATGCACGGCACGAGCCGGTATCGAGTGTTCTATGACAATTACCGTCTCGCGTACGTATGTACGTCGTTAAATTCATAGGACTAACCTCAAGTCAATATTTTTATTGGCATCCTACTAATATTATAAATGTGAAAGTTTGTAATGATGTTTGGATGTTTGGATGTTTGGATGTTTGGATGTTTGGATATTTGGATGTTTGGATGTTTGGATGTTTGTCCCTCCTTCACGGTCTAACCGCTGGACGGATTAAGCTGAAACTTGGTACACAGATAGGTTGCATCCAGGAATAGGACATAGGATACATTTTATCCCGATTATAGGTTCCCTTGGGATAAAATCAATATTTTGTTTATCGACTTTTCCGCGGGCGGAGCCGCGGGCATCGTCTAGTCTAGAATATTTTGACATTCTGACTATGACTTGTAAACGACGGAATATTTCGACTTATTACAGTTGTGGCAACCTCTTTTCTATGATTAATTTCTAGTTTTTAAGTTTAAAAAGAAAGTGTCATTCTATTCTGTTCTATTTTTCTCTGTCAATAGTAACTTTATATATTTCTGATTTCAATACGTTTTATTCTGGTTTTATTATTTAATATCGACCCTTTCCCACACAGTTGTTTGTTTATATTTTTATCTTTAAAATTCATTTTGTGTTATTTAGATTATTTTAAATTTTTGACGTTCGTTAAGTGAGCTATTAGTTCCTAAGACGAAATAAATGATTTGAATTTCAATTTAGTTCTTTGTTATAGGTGCTTTCTTTCTCATGTTAATTTTTTTTCAACTTCATTTGTTTTAAGTAGGTCTTCTACTACAACGCTATGAATAAACGGAGAAACCTAGTCGGATATCTCAGCCAGAGACATGGTACCATGTCTCTGATCTCAACGTATATAAATATTAAACATGATTTAAATCACCATGTTGTAATGACCACAAAAAATGTTAATAAATAATTATCTTTTAACTTACTAAAAATAGAATATATTTGTCATATAGAAAATATTTGCAATGTAATCTATTAAAATACAAATAAAATGAAGTATATTAGCTATGTAGCTGTTTAAAAATCATTGATGTAATTTTATACCCTTTTTTATTCATAGAATTCTGAACTGCATACCTACAAAACAAAATCGAAACTTGTTCATGTAACATTGGACTAACAGTCGAGGTAATTATCCAATATCGGCTCATAATGCCCAAACAAGGCATTCAGACTTCGGCATCGATGTAAACGGCTCTTAGGACTCCCTAGATATATTGTAATAGCCATCAGGTGGGACGAAACACCCCAGACTAGTCCGAACCAAACAATTTATCGCTTTCAAGTAATTAATGCTACGATTGTGTGTTTACTTTTTGAGCCTAGTTTTAATCCGGTTAATTAAGGAAAGTCGTTTTATTCGACAATACGTTTAAAAGGTCTTTGTCTCTAATTTAATGGCGAAAAAGGTTATTTTAATTAGCGTAGCCGCGAAATCACATGTCGCCGTATATCGTGTCGGACAGGATCGTGTGTAGGGGACTTTATGCTGCTAGTTTGAAATTGTTGGAGCTCTGATTTTTGCTATTTTTGGAATGAGTTTTATAACACCAAAGAGGTAGGACCGTGTTGTGAAAATATTCAAAATTGCAGCGTCGCGTCGTCTGTGTCGTTTTAGTAAATTAATACCTCCCTATTTGGTATGTGTTTAACTTGTATTTAGCGCTGTCTTAAACGATGTAGGTAAGTAGAACATGGTGAAAAATTAAACATAATCTCAAAACCTATTTTAATTAGACATATAACACTACAAAGAGTGATTTTGATATCGGTTCTTCATTCCTTCTTCTTTCTGCTTGGTGACTATTTTTACTATTTACCTCTACTTGTATCTCAAAATACATGCTTTCTAAAGAAGAGAACTAAGAAGATATATTCACGCTACCAGGCTCACAGAAGACTACTACTAACTCATTCTCATGCAACTCTTCTAAACAGTCTACTGCGGCTGCTCTACAGTAGGAAGGAATCCTAATTAGGAAGGCTTATCTACTTACCGTATTTCTTGTTGTCTTTTCCTTTGTCCGACTTTCCTCTCGGGAACTGTGTTGGCACGCGTCCGTTCACGTCGATATCATCATAGTCCGGCTGTAAAAAAATATATTAAGATTAGCATAAGTTAGTGTAACACTTCGGCATCATAGTCAGACTAAAAAAAAATATCACGGTTAAAATAAAATAGTGTAACACTTCGGCATATTCCGTCTAAAAGAAAATTATTACGGTTAAAATAAATTGCTGTAACTAATACTTTACTACATAAAGACAAAATTAATGCTAGCTTAAGACAAAATCTGTTAATTATTATAACTATAGCAAGGTGTTTGTCTACTATTTTTTTTTGGTCATTAATAAATACAGGACATTTTTTATGAGAATGTTCTTATACCTAAAGATTTACTAGTTAACATTGGGAGTTTCGGATGCATTAAAGATGTTTCTGAAATAAACTTGATTTACTCAAACCCTCGCTCGTCATGAATCGCTTTATCTCTATTGGTAAAAACCTTATGTAAATTCGTGAAGTAATTTTTATTACCGCACTCAGATAGGGATTGATTTATTAAATCTTGTATATACATAATTAATCTTTAATACATTGTAATGTTAGTCCGCTACAATGTATCTATGTAAAATGCAAGCTCAGATTGCAGAAAATAAGCATACATTTTTATGTCTGTGTACCCACTTTCCCTTACAACGAGTTTCGGGCCACTAGACCAGCGATAAATAGGTTCGCGCAATGTTTTCAGGTAAAATGCGTCGACACGATTATGTTATCTTGGCAACGGAGACTGTTAAAAGAAAGAAAGAAACCGTGTGGGCACTCCCCCTTATCTTGTTACAAGGCGAGACGAGTTCAAAGCACAACTAATGTAATACAAGTCTCATATTGTAGACGTGGCTTTATCAAGTAAAAGAAATTATGCGTACCACCCTGTAGGGCCTGCCTTCGTGCTTGTTATTGCTCGCGTTTTAACATTCTTAACGTAATTCTCGTGTATAATGTAAGTTTAAACACATTGTGTTCGTTCGCACATATTTCTTTATTGCTGAAACTTTATTTCAGGTTATCTTTTAAGAAATGTAGTAATTATCTACGTAAGAGAATTTGGCGTCATTTTCGTGATTTAAGACCAAATAAAAATTACTAAAGTATATTAAATATTCCAATGGTTTGCAATGTAACGTTACTAACGCAAGTTAAGTTTTCTTTTCTAAGCAAGTTTCTAAAATCGCAGCAAATCGCGATTTAGTTATACAACGACACGCAAATAGTTTGCGTACAATTTTGGACGTGCATTAAAATAACCTTATTTTACCACCGTTTAAACTTTAAAAAGAGGCATAGAATTAAAAAAAAAATAGGAAAAACTTGTCAACTAAAATCTATATTCATTAAATACTTTGTGTGTAATTAGATTCCAACTTTGAGTGCTCAGTAAGTCATGAGTTGTGTAGTGTAATAACTTGCAATGCAATTAATATTAACCAATACGCAAAAACGTAGCTACTCTGTGGACATTTACAATGGACAAAGACCATTCTTCATCCATGCGTTTCCCTTTTCATACCAACTGACGCCATTTGGATAAACCAATAAAAGGACTAAAGATTACCCTTGGTCGCCTATCATTTATCTTGAGCGGAGATCATATCTCCGATGCGTCAACCGTACTCAATACAACCCTGCCATTGTTCAGTGGTGTAACTATCACTTTGTGCGAGAACGCGCTACCACATGAGCTTACTGATATACTCCCCAGTCTAAAATGAATCCTACTTCCCTCGGAATTAAGTTCAGAATCCTTAAATTTGGAATCGGTTTTCGGTCTTCCACACAAATGTAACAGCAGACAGGCGTTAAACGGAGCAAACTTTCACCTCATTCCGATCGTGATAACTTCTCCTTGTCATTGATAAAGCTACAAAGGGTTTGGAAATGTAAAGCGTTTGACTGATAGATTTATTGTTGGACAAAAAGATCAGATTGGTTACGAAGCGTAATATTAGTTACTTTCGTTTGGAACTTTAATAAATTGATAAGCGCTCGGTATCGGGATGTATTTAACTACTTAACGTTGAGATTGATTGACAGGCAACATTATTATTTGATTGTTTAGAAATTTAAAACCAGCAGCGTATACTAGGTAGCTATACTGTTCGGGTTCACTGACGATATGCCGTTTGCTATTTAGGGGTCATTCATCTTACACAAAAACAACAATTCTTACAAGGCACGGCTAAACGACTGTTCAAGTATTGGGTATCGCAATTTTTGAACATTTTTGATCTCCTCTCTCCCCTATGTAACGCGCGGTAACGTTTTTCGTTACACAACCCCCTCCCTGAACGTTACGTTACACACAACTGACCATTCTTGTCTAAAACTATTGCCACTTTGCCGAATTAGAGAAATTATATTCCTGAGTATTTTTTAGTACGCTACTAAAAAAAACAATGTTACGTAACGCGTTATTAGACCCCCATCTATATAACGCATCAAACCATGTAACAAGACCCCCTAATTACGTTACGCAATACTTGAACAGCCTCCAAACTAAAAATAAAAAACATAATAAACTACCAAACTAAACACAAGCAAAGTAGGTGGGCAAACATAATGAAATAATCTAACAGGCATTAACCAAGTCAAGCGTTGAGCTTAGCCTTAGAAGGAAATTGCAACACACTTCCTATTTCTCCTCAAAATAATATTGAACCGACACTGGATATCAGGTATCACGTCACAAGATTGTGTCAATACCTCTGATCGTTCAGTAAATCCCGCCCACCATGAAACGATCGATGTAAGTGCTTTTTATGGCACCGTTCCATTAAAATACCATGCCTAATATAAATTGAAGTCGCATTTAAGGGTTGAAAAGCTGTTTAGGTTGCACACAATTTTATGTTACCTTTTGTTGTGTTGCAAAAGAAAAAGTTCTACAAAACTAATATACTCTAATGCCATGTATTTACAAAATACAAATAAAAAGCACCCAGCCCAAAATGAAATTAAATAAATCAGATAAAATAAAAATATTTTAAATTAAAACACAATAATTTTAAGCAAATGAATGAACACAAGTGAGGTGTTTACCTTAGGGCTTACGATTTTATAATGATCTAAAAGGTTTTTTCAAGATCACGTTGGTACAAAAAATATTAGGCCCAGTAAAATTTACCAACAAAAAGATTAAATTGTATGGTGCTCATAAAGAATCAATTTGACGGTGACGATTCAATCACATCTTGAACTATTGTACAGTATTCAAAACAAAACTGAACAAAAACACTTAATTTGATGACAAGGCGATATTATTATGGGTTAAGACATTGAAACGAAAGACTGAAAAAGAAGACTTGTTAAAAACTAAACCTTATATCTCGGTAATAAGGTATAAAACATTTTTTTATGAAACAGTAAGTTTTTCTTTTACTCTTCGTTACGTTACGTGAGTTTCATTTTTAAGGGAATTGTTATAAAGTTCAAATTATGTAATAAGATTAAAGTAACAAAGAAATTAGTAATAGAACACCAGTGGGTGGTATCACGGACCACCTCTGTATTGACCACATTCTGTTTGCAAAATATTGCTTTATTGAAACTACCTCGGTTCAATAAGAAGTCATCGTGACGAAAATAAAATTTCGAAAGTAAGGTATTATGTATATCATAATTCTTCTTAAAAAGTACCTATTACGATTGCTTAAAAACTTCAAAAGTTACGGCAAATACCATAAATAAATAAAATAACATATAGCATTAAAACTAACTTTTACTATTACTAATCTTTTTTTATTACATACCTACTATAATATATCAATGATACCAATAGTATCCATGCGGAAGTGTGTTATTTGTATATCTTCCGTTTTCACGTCAAAATGGCTGCTCCGTTTTTGATGAATTTTAGCACAAAAACTTCTCCTTTATATCTTGGAGGTAATGTAAGTTACCTTGCTCTGCGAATATTTTACACGTTAGTTACGCCTCGATAATAGTATAGAAGTAGTAGGTAGTAGGTACTTAGTAGAAGCAGTAGATACTCGTACTTAAATATATAATTGAGTCGAGATAACCTTCATTGACGAAGGTTCATTCTCGTTTTAAATTAAGTCGTTTTCATTTTGAATTTGTAACATGATATGAAACTTAGTCGCTTAAACAAATAAACTTAGCCCACATAAATAATTTTCGTATTCTTTTTACGGTTGATTTGACGAACGACACGATTAGATAGCTTCATTATTCATGTTAAGGCACTAAAAAATCGCTTAGCATAAATCGACCCTTATCGACTTAAAATATTTCGGGTGTCCCTAATACATCTAAATACATTTGAAGGATTTCCATTAGGACTAAATTATCTTTCTTAAAAAGCTGGACTCATTAGCAAGTTCTCAGAATACTAACTTTTATGTTTCTTAGCTCTTTGAGGATAATTCTCTTTACATTTTAGACTTCCAAGTTCATCTGATTCACCGCTCTTTTCGCGGAATAACATATTTTTTAACACTCCCCAAAATTCCTAAATTGTACGTAAAAGAGCTAACTTATTATACAAATTATAAAAGAGTGTTAAAAGTAAAGAGTTATACGAGTCATATTTTGGCCACAAGTCGATTCTTACTTATTTCACTTTTCACTAGTATAAAATGTTTCATCTTATTGCAATTAAATTATACTTTATAACATAATTCAAACATTTTAAGCAACGACCATTGTTTTTATTAGATTATTTCAACAAAAGTAGGTATGTAATTTTACAAAAGAAATTGTAAATGTAATAAAAAAATCAGCAATTGCCACTTGGGCAACGGTAGCACAATCTGTAATGTAATTTACACTTGTAAGAAAATTGCATCGGTAGCCGACCACACATTACGCGTGTTACACACCGCCCGACACGATAAAAATTTTACGACACCGCGCATTGCGACTGCTGTCTATTCTACGAATATAAGTTATTTACTTAGTAATATTCACTCAGAAAAAAAGAAAAATTGTAAGATTCATGCCAGTAAAATATTAATTAAAAATTCACCTGTATTTGATTAGTTAATTATGTAAAATATTTTTTTTATGTTTTTAATATTATTATATTAATTTCATATTTTCCGATGGTACCTTAAATTTGTAAAAGATTTTTTAATTATTTTTATATTATTTCATAATTATAGTTTAAAAATAAGATTGAATTTTGAAACGGTTAATATTGTATTAATATACCTAATATCTGTTCTGTATTCACCCTTACAACAAAATACTATGGGAGTAAGTGGAATAAAAAAGGCATTCCATTAAAATTAACTTTAGATGAAGGCCAGACCACGTCGTTTTGATAAATGCGGCTACTGTAAATTGAATTATGCCGAAGCATTTGAGGTCTCTGGCCAATATAGTCACTCAATTGAGATTTTATTAATCCAATTTTATGAACTTGTTTTTAGACTCTGTAATTTGTGTCCATTTCAAAATGCGAATAAAAACAAAATACGAGTGCCTACACATTTTTTTTGTTCTAACGTTTTGGATGTATATAAATAAATAATAGGTACTAATAGTTTCAGATAAGTTAGGGGTATCTACCTCTACACTAGGATTATCTGTGTCATGGGTAATATGGACAACAAATAAATACAAGAACATACACCCAAACGCTTTTTTTACTGAAGGCGTAATCTGTATTTTTGGTCTTAGATTGTGAAAACGACACTCACCTTAGGAATATCAGCAGGTCCATATCCGTTCTCTCTAGGGGGTAGTTTGGGAGGCTTGTCTCCTCTCCTCTGACCCATTTGCATCATCAGTTGCTCTCTGGTAGCAGCCACGACGCCGTGCCCGTTGTGTCCATTGTGCCCGTTGTGTCCATACCCGGCCGAGCTGCCACTAGACCCGGAGCCGTTGGCGTTGGAACTGGCGATGCTGTAAGGGTCCTCATCGGGTATCGGAATACGAGGCCTGTTCTTTATGTCCATCGGTCTTTGAACTGTATAGAAAAAAAATCGGTTTAAATAACGGGCAAGAAAATTACAGTTTTATATTTTCGCAACCTTTGGTGTAAAAGGTCTCTTAATTCTTGCAAAAAATATATTTAGGTACATTGTCTTTTTTGTACAAATATCCAATTGTATAAAATAACTTAATTGATTTTTTGTAAACTACTTTATTTACGATGTGTTTTTTTTTGCACTCATCGATTGTATTGTTAGATAGTACTGTAATCCTCTTACAATTGTATTAAATATCTATAATCAAGGAAAGGAAGTTCAAATACGGCTGGCATTTGCCAGTCTTATTACTTTGGTGTCGAAACTATCTTTTAAAGAAAAGGTCACTAATGTTAGTTGTATAATCCGTAGCATCCAATTATTTAATTATTTTTTAGAATTTCATATTATATATATGCAACTATACAAATCAAAAATATAACTTTTTTGAACAAGCCTTAATATATAGGTTCTCGAAGCGAAATGGCGCATTAAATTACAAATTAATTCATAACTCGTACATGACCTATAAGGTATACTACAAGAAATTCATCATAGTACATTATGAGCTCAGACTTAGATGTTACAAAGTAGCCGTCACAACAGTACTTAATGCAGAATGGGTGCCGCACATAAATCAAGTTATTTCCAGCCATAATAAATCTTGAACCAGTTGCTCGTACTGTTCGCGCATTATCCAATCGCTTTTAATTATTAAACCACAACACAATAGCTCGACCTACATTCTGAGATACGGATCTCGGGCGATAATTTATCAATAACATTATTAAAGTAACAAAAGAAATTGGATCGTTAAAAAAGGCAGTATCGATAACAATTGAAAGCTTAGCTTTAACCGTTTAACACAAAAATGGTATCCGAATTCAAACGATTATCTAACCGTGCTGTGTTCAATTGGAAACATTTAGCTTTGCTTGCGCAACTGACATGAATGTCGTGTCGTGATACCGAGATCGGATGGCAATCACTTCTCTTCACGACTCGAAATAACCTACGGTTATTAGCCATGCGACGTTAAAGGTTGGAGGTTTCATTACACTTCACTGAATCATTATCTGTACCATCGCCTGTAATCGTAATGAACGGAGCTTACACGATCGTTGTAGATCAGGGCTACTCAAACTATTGTATCAACTCGAAGCCCTGAGGGGTTCGTCAATTAGACGAATATATAATTTAAATACTTGTGGTGACAGGTGTTTCTGTAATGTGTTTATAGTAACTACATTATATAGTTTTTTTTTTAGTAACTGCTTGCACTGTTTGTATACAAGCGTAGTAAAGTACGTGGAGACGTGGCTACGTAATGAAGTTTTCTTGAAAAAATACAGGGATTCTTTAAATCAAAAGATTGAGTAGCTCAGTGATAGACTCAGCGCTAGCAAGGTTGGCGATTATGAGTAAATCTTGCTCAGATTTAGCTTTTAGCGGATTGTGAAATCTAGTGTTTACAAACCGCATTTATAGTTCGCGTATGGTTTACGAGAATACCGTTTCGAATGTCTAGGTGTATCTGTTAGCTATTTGAATTCATTGCATCGTGTATTTGGTTAACAATTACGTTTGTTGGTATAAATTTTCTATTGAATTGCTTTTGGCAGTCGTCGGTTAAAACTGAATTGTGACGAAAAAATTAACTGCAGAAAATTATGATGAGTTAATAACAAAAACCTGTTTATATATAGGTCCCTTAATATACCATGGAATACCCCATATTGAGTACCTGTTTTTATGGTTTCCATAAAGGACATTCTAAGCACAGCGGATTTGTTGCCAACTGAAGAAAATTATGGTCCTGTTATGGTTAAAGTTGTATATGGAGTACAGCGATGACAGAGACCATTTATGTCGCCTTTAATTCAATATCAATAAAAGTCCATCGAACTATTGAATGTTAAAGGACATAAAGGTCTGTTTATAGTACACGTCCAATTATATTGCATGATAAAGCGGAAATACATGAAAAGCCGTTCAATTCTGTAGGCAATTATGACCCATTCGCTTGTGGTCCATTGTAGCCATTACAGTGGAGTAAGTGGCCAGAAAGCACGCTTTAATGTAAGGTATACAAAAATTATGAACCTATAATTTGAATATCTAATGTAATTAGCTATTCTAGTGCACTCATCGATAATTATATGGGAAGAAAGGGGTAAAGGAAACATTTTACGTTGTATGGGAACATTATTTTTTATCAGATAAGTTATGATCTTGGGTTGACATGTTTTCTAAAAACATTTGAATTATACACCTGTTCACCGATTTTTCAAAGCAAACGATAGATATAGGTCATACAGACACTGTGTAAACGGTTGGCAGATAACACAGTGTAAACAAAATCTATCGTCATTAAAATTTGTACGGGAATCTTTCAAAGTTTGGGAAATGATTACGAAAGAATTCATGAAAATTTATCTTTTATTCCTACACCAAATTCAAACGAAAACAAATAAAGAAAAGAAAAAAAATGTGAGTATGGTCATTTAGATTTACACAAAGTGGTCAAGTTTGTAAAATACTTGCTAAAATTTAGTGTTATTTTAAAAAGTTACTTCATGTTCAAATTCTGAAAAACGGTAGTTGTTCTGCTAGATAAACCGTAAAAAGATTTCCGTAACACAGTTTAAATTTCCAGGAAAAATGATTGTAAGAAACTTGTACCTATATAAATTACATTTCGATACTTGCTCACGTCGCCGCGCTGCTCATAAAAGACGAAGGTGATAAAAATTCAGTAGATTTTAGACAACAATTGCCGCGACCGATAATCTCAAACAGATCTAGACTTCAAAAGTCCTACGTGTGGAAATACCCCAGACGCGGTGCAACGGGATTAGAATCCAGATTAGTGACTGCGTGTAAAGAATCTTAAACGCATCCAAAGATTTTCAATGCTCATAGAATATCAAAATTTTATAGATAAGCTATGATGAAATAAGTCTTAATAACCTTAGTTTGAGACAAATAATAAGTGGATTCAATTTTAAACAAATTATGATGGAGTAATAAAGTTGTATTAATAACAAAAATGTTAAATGTTGACAAAGAATGAGCAATGGCGTTGACACAGGTCAATGGCACGTGAAAGATGATCGCTTTAAAAAACACTTTGAATTGCCCAAAGTCACAGAGGTCAACTTCAATGAACCGTGACATGTACTTAAATTCAACTAAAAAAGTAGAAGCATTAAAAATTTCAAAAAGTTTTTTTGATTTTGTATTTATACTTTGACCATGACAAAAGTTCCATAAATAAATTGAAACGAACATTAAAAAAAATAGTATTAACGATGTTCTATAAAAAATAAGCTGGTATGATTTTTTAATAAACTGTAAGATAATTCGAGGCATATTAACCAATTTCAGAAGTAAAGGTAGAACTAGTAGTAGTATAGATATTATTACTAGGAGTAGTAGATATTTATTGGACTAATTAATGACAACGATGTCAATTTTACTTGGAGAAGACAAGACTTGAAAAAAGTTTTGAAGCCTTGTGAAGGCAATGTAACTTTTAGTAGGAACCCTAAAGAGTTGATCATTATCGCAAACATCCATGTCTATTAATGACCATAGTTTCCAGTGCCTAATTTTATATTTTGAAATTAATTTTCAGACTAAATTATCCCTGAAGCTTCCATGTACACAAAAATTTGTCACATGATTAAGAAGACCCGTTCCAATTGCACTGTTGTGCTCAAACCACAGCAGGTATCCTACTGGCTCGTGCTGTTTTGCATAACATTGGTCACGATTCCACTACAACTGCTCTTAATGTCCCAATTGTCAGTCGTTTCAAATTCTAAGTGGATCTGCAGTACTGCTATATAGGTAAGTGGTTCCATTTCGACTCGCCGATCTAGTTATGCTACAGACAGTCACGAACGTGTGCTTCGACCTTCATGATGAAATCGAAATTTGTCGGTCTGGTGCCGTCTCGTCTTGCGTGCAATATACAACGCTTTGTTTTCAAGATTTGTATAACGCACTAGACATTTAATTTAAAGAGCATTAGCTTATCGTAGCATTTACTTCGTACCTAACCAAAAGATCAAGAGAAAGACATTAAAATTCAATCAAATTACTTCTTTAAATACTATAGCGAATGCTTCACGACTGTCAGTAAAACGCAATACTCAAGTTCATTGAAATCAAGGGTTACACGGAAATATTCACAAAAACATAACAATACGAACCTGATTACAGAGTTCGATGACACAAAGTTTAAGCTTTCCGCCCCTTTGGTAGTGTCACGACTTGCACATAGAAAACATTAGATACGTTATTCAATAGATTTATTTGAGTTCCACAATAGATAAACAGTGGGCTGACCGCGAAACCACTGCAGGAAATCTATGAGCGTATCTTATCCGGACTGGGAAATCAAGGGAATCTCACAATGCGGTTACTTTCCCATAAACTCGCTATGATTTGAGCAAAACCAATATTGGATGTAGATAGTTGCTAAGTTAGCAATATGGTTGGGATAAGTTAGAAATTTGTTGTACGCTCTGAGTGAAATGAGGTGCAATACATCATGAGATCGAAGGCAGATTGCATTGTTGCACAACAATAAACAGGCTACTGAGAAGTGAGGGACTGCATAGTTGATGCGGTTGCGTGCTGTGAGAACTGAATCAGATTCGTAATTTGTAATAAAATTACACCAAACTGCGAAACTTATTTTCATAGAACATTCACGTTTATCACATCTTGATATTCAATATCTAATATTGTTTGCAAAAGAGGAAGTAGAACTGACAATAAAACAAGTTTTGTTGGATTTATCGAAAACTTTATCTCTGTAGAGTTCATTTGATTGATTCCGGAAGAAACGTGGCTTCTTGCGAGTCAATAACCAAGTTCGATACGCAGATCACCTTGCAATCACACAAACCAGTCTACTTTTGAATAGCACCACATTTACTTCGAGAAATTGCATTGATGATCCCGGTTTTGAGGTCGGACAGAACATTACCGGTGATTTTATTTTTTATTACTTTCGTATTTCCGTATTATAGTGGCTTCGGGAACTTTTCTTTAGCTACAAAGGCTCGAATCTATTCAAGGTCAAGATGACTGTTGGAGAGATATATTCGCAGATTTTCGTGAGAACGTTGCATTACAAATATTAATTTTGATACGTTCGTTAGCCGTTTCTTAATGATAAGTACCGAGGGCGGTCATTGTTAAGTCGTATATTGCGGTGACTGTGGTTTTTGGAGGTCTGAGACAAGGTAAATGTATCATTGGTGGTATCGTAGATAAGAGTATGATCGTTTAGTCACACATACCACCATTCAATGGTAATTACATTGGCGTTGATGACGCGTGACTGACGCTTGATTCAGTCCTTGTAATATTTGTACAACCTACGCTTAGGACTTCAAAGTAAATGTTTGGAAACATAAGCCGTTAATCTCACGGCTATCCTTTGAGTTATCGATAATGACATATTATCGCAAAGGGGCGAGCTTTGGCGACATTAAAACACTGAAAGCGTCGTCATATATAACTCACGTAGGCGCTGTTTGATAAATATTCTTCGAGGTACATTATTGTAATGGAACATTTTTCTGTTCAAGATAAAATGCGATGAACTCTTCACCAAAGCCGTATGTCTTTGTCAGCCATGTTGGTGTTAGGCGATTTATTCGCTATGACACGTATTGTGCATTTCTATCTTTACATTTACGTAAGTACTGATTAGTATGAGCCCTTTAAGTATCTTAAAGCTACTGTAGGTATGTATCGTTTTAAATAAATATGGACTAAACGTCGACGAAATAAAATGTTTTAGATACAATCACTTCCTTCTCTTGTGTGTACTTTATTGTTATGGTTAATTAGTTTTTTATGATTGTAAGTGCTTTGGTAGTTATTTTTAACTTTATGGACCCTACTTAACGGTGTCACGGTTTTATTCTTGAATAATAAAGTAGAATATGAAGTGATATTATAAAATAAAATAAAAATAATAATGACCAATTTTACTACTATCCTATGCCTAACATATTTCTAATTCAATCTTCATTAATTAAAATCGATTTAAAGAATTAGTTAAGGCATGACTCAAACATCGTACTTGAAGAAATACGTGTAGTTTTTGTTGCGGAAATCACAGTTCTTGATACGAATTATAAAGCAATTTTATAAACATCCTACGTTTTGTATAAAAATTCTTTTGAACGCTACAATTTGCGTCAAACATTTAACACGATAATTATTCGTTGTTAATATAAATTTGTTAGATTCTTTTGTTTTTATGAATATAATAATGTTTTTGTGTGAACTCTTTTTTGTTTCTTCCTTTTTCGTATTTTCAAGAAGTTAACAAGCGAGTACGTACTATGCTTCCTAGTTCAGGAATACTTTACTTCGAAAAGGGATCACCAAGGTGTTACAATAGACATTTTAAAAAAAGTGAAGTGTTAATCAGGTTGTATAGTTAATTTTTACATTTTTTAATTTTTTGCCCATTGCCATTCTCACAATATCAATCAACTAGATATAGTTCACAATTAACTGGAATATAGTTAAAGTCTAAATTAGGCATTTCCTTAACTTCCTTTTAGCTGTCCAAAACAACTATAACCGTACTTACGATACAGAATTTTTTATCTGAATTCGATTCAGGCTCTATAACTAAAAAGGCAATCGCCCTCATTATTTCAAAGGCTGTGAGAATCTAAAGTTTACAACTTTATCTAAGTTCAATCTACGCGAGCAATATGTTTCTCAATGTATATTTAGGTCAGACTTAGTGTTAATGATATACCAGTGATTATACGTTTTAAAACAGTAGCAGACTTGAACCATAAAACTGTAATTACTATTTCTGAAAGGTTTAAGAAATAATTACACTCATCAAACATGATCGAGCAATATGATTGCCCATGCAACATGATGGACATGAACTACTTAATTGGTTATAAATTTAAATATTTTAATGCTTAATTTTGAGTATTATAATTATGTTAGATATATCAAGAATTTCTAAACATAACGTTTTATACGTAAGATAGGAGAAAAATATGATTCTTATAAATGAATTAAAAGGATTTTCTTATTACCTATGGTTTAGGCTTTATTTACATAATGTTTGGTTTGAATTAAAATTGGAATTTAAATAATTTAAAACAACGCAAAATTCAAGTAGATGGCGCTGTAGGTTTACCTAATTGGTTTTAAAATTCTGAGTTTATATTATTTTTATGAATTGTATATTTTAATAACGTTTATTGTAAAGAAATTGAAATATCACTATTATAATAATCAATCAAAGTCCCTAAAGATGTCATACAATTTCAATTGATTTTCTTCATATAAAGACCACCACCATTCCGCCTGTCATTCATCTCGGCGATTGTACCAATTATTACAAACCCGTGCCCTACAATGAGACAGTAGTGCAATCTTTTTTATCCTTTTACAATTATTTATACCGACAAAGAATAGTCATAGCTAAAGCTCGCCACTAATGTCCCGATTCCGCACGCAACTTGATTAAGTCATTTATTATAATACGACCCTCATTCTTATCATGCGATTATGTTGCGTATTCATGTTGTGTTAATTAGTTAACGTCTCTTTGATATATTTCTTCAATATTTCTAATGAACTTGTGTTAGATTCTAAGACGCTTGTCTGACTTGTATTCTATGATGCAGGTGTGGCTTCTAAATTTTTCAAGTATTCTTTATTAAAGCTCAACAATAAAAGACCTTAGAATTAAGAAATAAACAAAAGATGAACTTGATATTTGAAGCATTATTCGCCAATCAATTGTAGGGAAGTGTAAAACAAAGGATGTAATTGATAAGGATAAATAATAATGGTGCGTTAATGAAAAGTCACAGTTAATACTGTAAAATAACAAATAATACTAACAATAACTGCTGATTTAATCTTATGAATTAAAGCTGTAATTAATGTTAGTATTAATAAATAGCACTTGTATCTACTCGTACCAAATGTAACCCTCAAATTCATAAATATCGCACTGTTTGAACAATTCGACCTTAAACTATGATGTTTTTATACAATTTTTCTTAAAAATTCACCCCCTATAGTCCTAAAATAGGTAATAAAATTTTGAGTGAATTATTCTGTAATATTATTAGTGCTTCAACTTACAAAAACCGTGACCGGGTTTATATAGCGAAATAAAATTTTGAATCGTGACGTTTATGGCAGCCTTTAAAAACGTTTTCCTTTTGTTGGTCTAAGTCAACGCTCGAATAATGACAAATTGCAGCAACAATTTCATTCATGTTAATATTAATATAGAGAGCAGTATTCATGTGTGTCGGTTGGCCGCATTTAGTAACAATGATGATAATGATACAATAAGACATCTCACTTTACAGTTTTTGCCATCTTGAATGTTCTCAGCTTCGATAATGAGTGATGTGAAGGACCCTTTTTATCACTTTACGATAGATCGTGCTTCAGACACTCAATAGATTTTTAGCGAATCAACATGTTTTGTTCTATGAGGTCATGTTGAAAAAAGTTAGATGACGTTATGTTTGGATCTACGGTTAATATGGTGAACAAGTATTACAGTTTTAGTAACAGGGTAAACGACAACTAATATTGAGAATATAAGATTCACTTTTACTTTTAACATACATTCCCACGACTGTTAAATATTAATCGAGTAAACAAAAGTGAATTTTTCAATGTAAAGCACACTTCAAGACTTTTGGCATTGAGACTAATTAGAAGTCGGTTAAAATAAATTACATTTCCAGATTGAGTTAGCATTCGCATGGGTATTTAAAATTGCTAGTCATTGGAATAGCTTGAGCTGCGCAGACACATATAACAAAATGATTAGATCCGGGGTACTTATGTGTGTGTTAAATGTGTGAGTAAGCAATAGTAATGAACGAAAGCGCATTGTGTGTGCCAAGGTCTGTTCTGTCACCCGGACACGATTCATAGTTTCCTACCGCTCGCTGTATGAACCATATGTAGCAAAAAATGTTCTGTAAATGTCATTGTTGTCATAGCAAGGGAACTCCATGCCTTACTCCATTACTTCCTTCCCTACTATTTCATTGTTTGTCTTAACGATCTTTGTGAGATAGTATTAGGTAATAACTTAGTTATACAAATAGTAAACAGGCAAGAGTGAATAGGCACTTTCTACGTAAATCCTTTAACACCTAAGACTTTACTCCATTTCACGTTTATTTTTCCTTCAACATGCCATTGACTCCTCTGTAAAATTCTTACATTTCTAATTATGTTGCATATAATTGTCACCAACATAACGCTGAAGGAAATCAAGACGCGAAACATACTACGCATCTCTACTTGTCATAAGATGAGATCGTAGTCAAGCATGATCTTTTGATATGTAAAAAAGAAACTCATACTGATTAAAAAGAAGTAAAATCGAAACTAACCTGGAGGAAGCTTAGACTTGAGCATATCCATAGCGACGACGTTGATGACAAGAACCCAGATGGGGCATTCCAGCAGATCGCTGTCAGATTTGACGAAGGCAACGGCCGACAAGCACTGCGTCTCCAGACGTCTACGGTCGGGGTATGCGCGGCGTAACTCCCTGTTCACGTTTGACTGGAATTTCTTCATGTCGAACAGCTGCAATCAAATTTTTAGCTTTTAAAACTGAAAGAAATTGTAAATTGTCGTCGTATGGTATATTAAATTAAAGCCAT